>OY856411.1:1363528049-1363690549 GCA_963693085.1 Alisma plantago-aquatica | reverse complement strand
AGAGGCAACTCAAATTTGTATACTACTGGCCCAATTCTATGAATGATAAGATAGGGACCCATGTATCTAGGTGTTAAATTATCTCACTTCATAGACCTAAATACACCTTTAATTGATGAAATTTTTTAGTATACTTCATCCCCAACCTTAAACTAAAGCAATATGTCATATGTAGATTTCAAATGTTTTGTATTCACATATATCTTTTCTATTATCTCTTCCAGCAACTCTAGATGTAGAATCTATCTATAACTTCATACCAGTAGATAGGTGATCTACACTTTCTCCAATACAATACTTAAGAAGGGGTCATACCTAAACTTGAATGGTAACTATTATTATAAGAAAATTCCATAAGTCTAAGATGATCATTCCAACTTCCACTGGATTGCAAAATACATTCGGTGGCAACACATCCGAATATCACACAGACAACGATGTGTTACGCGAAAATGTGCGGAAATCACCATAACCACAGATTACCAAAAATACGAGTAAATTAAAAACGATTTGAATAGACTGAGAAACTATTACATTCAAGTCCTCATCCTGCAAGGAAACATGTTATATAAACATATACAAGATCTGATACGTGTCCACAACTTAGAGGAACAACTGTCCTGTTAACACCTGAGTACATTACTTGTCATATATACATAAGGGCCCACATTCGGCCAGCAGCAGGATATACAAAACATCTACGGCCGTACATCGTGAAACAACGTCAAAACATCACCAAGGACCTGAGAGTACAGGGATGACTCTAAGACTCTACTACAAAACATCCAAAACAACAACATCACCATCGCTTGCCTTCTACTGTTCTTCTTGCTTCTCGGCCGCAACTCCGCGACCACCACCACGTCTAGGTCGACCACCTAAAAAGGGTGTAAACCAATGGGGTGAGACAATTGAACATTGTCCCAGCGAGAAACATAACTCCCCGCCAAAACTACAAAACCTCAGATATGTATATAAAGCAGATAGCTGATGAGAAGTGTAACAAGAGTAGTTAATAAAGTAGAGTTGTTCATACTTTAGCAAGCTTACCAGATATACTCAAGGCATATAACCAACCTTTTTATGAAACATGATTAACAAGATAAGCTATAGTGTCACATAACATGAGGAACATATAAGTAACTACAAGATATAGCAATATTAGCTTACACAAATAAGGCCCCAACCAATGTTTCGTGTTTGACTTAAGCAGTAAATACTATTCGGATGGATTACATATTATTATGCCCTGAGGAAGTGAGCCGTACCGCTCAGATCCAACCTTCGGTTGCGAAACCCAAGCCGGTGCCATACAAGGTCAATGGGAGAGCCGGACTCCATGACCTCTCTGCCTCATGGTCAGTGCATGAGTACAACACAAGTAGGACCACAGTGTCATGCTGAAGTGGTCTTAGCCATAGGGTCAGGCTACCCTCTGCCTAGCCCACCTTGGTACAGGTCTCAGCGCTAGTGAAACTGAGCCATGGGCCTGTTCACCGTGCTCTGAGCCATGAACACATTCATGCTCCTCATATCACATATCCTGAGCCATGGGCCTGTTCACCATGCTCTTTATCAAAATTGGGCTACGGGCCTGAATCCGCACCCTTGAGTCTACAACCGAAGTTGTACTCTTACCTCCTCACTTTAGGCTAGGAGAAACCTCGCATATTCAACAATATGCGCTCCGGGTTTACCCGCAGGAGAACCCGTTTCACCATCACCAATTCCTGACGATGATGGATCTATGTCTAGGACAACTACATGATATGTTTCACTGTGATTAATTAGTATCTTTTATATGGATTGCAAGATTCAACCAAGTTGTATAACATGCAATTATAACAGAAGTAAACAACATAAAACTCAACAGTTACTTTTACTATAATTCACATCATACTGATCCAACACAAGGATCCATCATCACATGTTATCACTTGGCCTCTTACCAATCATCCAGATCCATCTCAAGGGTCATCACATACCATGGTATCTCAATCCCTCCACACATAGTGCCACTGCCTCTCAAGGCTTACATCATCATCATCATGGTACATCATTCATAATGTACCTGTTATCTCATTATTCTCATATATTCATTTCTCAAATCCTTCTGTTTGGCTATGCATCACCTGCATGGTTAGCATTATTCAATAATCATCATGAATAAATTAGAAACTCATATCATCAACATAGGGTGACATTAAGGATTAAATGCTTTATCAACACAAAGTGACATTAGTGATTATGTCCTTTTCTAAGTCATGCCTCATCTTATGATCACATGTATAAGGCACATCATTAAACAACTAATTATGTGCTTATCTTCATCTTAGTATAAAGCAGATAACCAAGGTGATCACTTCATGCATATAATCATGTTAGATACAAAGGACTAACGTTACCATCACCATTATCATTATCATCACCCTTATATAAACAAGGAGTTACCATCATTTTAAGCGAGAACATATACAACAATCAGCTTTCCAAGATACGTGTAACCCTCACTAGCACACCAAGGACCCTCACTAAAACTGTATCGGGCAGGGCTCACCCTCACCATAGGTCGTATCGGGAAACCTGCCCTCACTCAAAGCTCATCATCTAACAGCCAGTACACGACGCTGTGTTGCCACCAAGGCAACCAGTGTGCAGCAATGCAACGCTGCGTCACAAGAGGGATATCATGCGGGGTGTCGGGCACTCCCTTATCGGGCAACACCCTTCACAGCTCATGGTGTTATCGGCCGGTACAAAGACATGTGACGCCCGTCACAACAGCAAGGAAAACAGCCCGTCACAGACATATACTATCATCCAAGATCATATCACCAAAGTATCGTTCAAGGTGGGTAGCTCAACCATGCATCGTGCAACCTACTGGACCAAGACCTAATGGCCGTCACAGGACCAGACCCCAACACCCCATCGATCAAGGCATAGAAGCATAAGGCAAACATCTGACTAAGGTGTATCGGGCATGTCATCTCATCATGGTGTGACGCCCGACACAACACCCATCAAGTGTAGTCCAAGACTCAAGGTCAAGGGGATATCGTCCATCACAACTACCACCACCTATCGTCCAAAGCATCTAGGTCAAGGGGACTGTCGGGCAGCACCTCCCTACTCTCATAACGACTCAAAGGTACCACTCGCAAGGTCATCTTCTTCCTCATCATAAGGTCACCCAAAACCCTAGGAAGATAGCTCACCTCAATCAAATAAGAAAGAGGGGTCTTGGACATCCACCATCACCATCAAGCTCACCCTTCTAGCCCATGGTGAGAGGAGGGTGTTACTCAAGCAACTAGAAAACAAGCTCACCTCAATTGACCAAGAAAGAGGGGTGTTGCTCATGGTACTAGGAACCTAAGCTCACTCCTCTAGACCAAGGGGAGAAAGGAGTATTGCTCACCTAAAACCCTAGATCACAATGATCAGCCAACATGGATACTAAACAAGAACTAAGCTACTAACATGTAAACAAGATCATAGCAAGAGATAGTGTAGCTAGGGTTAGAAGTTATGTAACCTACCTCCAGCAAGCTCAAAGATCCTAGCTCCAAGCACCACCAAGAAAGGAAGATGGAGGCTCCAAGGCTATCGGCCACCACTTGCTCCTTTAATGGGTGTCGGCCAACAAGCTGCTCCTTCCAAGGGAGTATCGGCCACCACTAGCAAGGAAGAGGGTTGTGTCGTGCACTAAGGTGGAGAGGAACCAAAGGACCAAAGGAACTCCTAGCTAAGGAAAGGAACCGCCTATATAGAAGGAAAGGGAGGAGAAAACAAGGTTGGTCCAAGCAAGGTGTCACCTGCCTAGGGACACTTGTCCTAGTACACGAGCCACCACTCTAGCAAGCTCCATACACATGTCCAAGATATGCACCAAGTGTCTACTAGACAAGGTCAAGGCTAGGTCAAAGAACATGGGCGACACAACAGCCAACACCTATGGGCGACACACCTCACCCCCCTAGGCGACACACATGCCATGGTCGATACACTCTCCATCTTGGCCGATACAAAGCTCAACCAAACCCAAACGAACTCAAACAATGAGCCCAAGCCTTCCTCTCTACCCTAGAGGAATCAAAGAGAGAGAGAGGAACACCTCACAAGGTGACAAACTTGCCCACAAACCCTAGACTTGGGTTATTTGCAAGTAACACCTCCAACTCTCAACAAAGCACAACTAAACCCTAATCGCCAAAAAGGTGATTAGCAAGCACCAAAGCACCAAGGTTAAGAAAAGAAAACATGGTAAACCCTAAACAAAGGTCAGGGTCCTCACAAGCTAACCCCTTAAGGGATTTCATCCCCGAAATTTGAAAATAAAAGCGAGGGATACTTCCTCCTCATCTCTTCCTCAAGCTCCCACATGGCTTCCTCAACGCCACGATGATGCCAAAGAACCTTCACAAGAACCAGGTCCTTCCTCTTCAACTTCTTAACTCTTCTGTCAAGGATAGCCACAGGACCTTCCTCGTAGGTCACATCTTCATCAAGCTCAACTTCCACTAGTTGTATCACTGTTCCTATATCCGAATGACTTTTCTTCAGCATACTGACATGGAACACTGGATGTAAGCTGTGCAACTCTGGAGGCAACTCTAACTCGTAAGCTACTTTGCCAACACGTGCTATAACTGGGTAAGGCCCCATGTACCTGGGTGTTAGCTTACCCTTCTGGCCAAACCTTAGCACACCTTTCCATGACGAGACTTTAAGATACACTTTGTCTCCTACCTGGAACTCTAAAGGTCGTCGGCGATTGTCTGCATAAGATTCCTGCCTGTCATGTGCCACTTTCAACTGTTGTTGCATCACTTTGATCTTTTCACTTGTTTGCTGTACTAACTCAGGACCCAAGAGCTGATACTCACCAGACTCATACCAACACAAAGGAAATCTGCACTTCCTTCCATACAAAGCCTCATAAGGAGCCATGTCAATACTCCGCTGATAACTGTTGTTGTAGGAAAAATCTATCAAACTAAGATGTACATCCCAGTTGCCTAGAAACTGCAAAGCACAAGCTCGAAGGAGATCTTCCAAAATCTGAATAGTCCTCTTAGACTGTCCATCTATTTGCGGATGGAAGGCGGTACTGAACCTCAACTGTGTTCCCAATGCTTTGTGCAACTGTTCCCAGAAATGACTCGTAAACTGAGGACGTCTATCAGAAACTATCGTTTCTGGCACACCATGCAAACGTACTATCTCATCCACATATACTCGAGCGAGCTTCTCGGCCGTGTGCGTTGCCTTTACCGGTATGAAATGGGCAGACTTTGTCAATCTGTCCACTATTACCCAAATGGAATCATGATTCTTAGTTGTCTTGGGAAGACCAACTATGAAATCCATGGTTATATGATCCCATTTCCACCGCGGTATCAGCAAGGGTTGCAACGTACCCGCCGGCTTCTGATGCTCAGCCTTTACTTGCTGACAAACCGCACATCTTGCCACGAACTCAGCTACATCTTTCTTCAAACCGGGCCACCAATACAAGTCCTTCAGACTATGATACATCTTGGTGACACCTGGATGCATAGCATACATCGACGTGTGTGCTTCCTCAAGCACTAACTTCCTCAGCTCATCAACATCAGGAACCACCATCCTGTTACGATAGCAGACTAGACCATCCTCAGACTCATGGAACCCATCACGCTTTTTGCTGCCGAACTCTGATCGGATCAACTATATCACATCATCTATCAATTGTGCATCTTTGATCTGTTGTCTCATCGTAGGCTTGACTTGCATTTGTGCTAAAAGTCCAGCTAATGAAGAAGCTTCCATCTATACATTCATCTGCTGCAACAAAACAAGCATATCCCATCTATGGCATACCAGAGAACTCAACTGTGCCTTCTTTAAAGAAAGAGAAGAAGACTTTTTGCTAAGCGCATCAACTACTAAATTCACTTTACCAGGATGATACTCAATAGTGCATGTTGGCTAAATGGACATCTGTAAATCCCTTTGTTTTGATAATGACAAACATTTCATTCTTTTTGATCTAACATGCTACTTGAGTGTTGCAGGAATAAGGTGAATGACAAAGCACTAGGGAATCTATATGCTTGAATGATTGTAAATGTCATGAAATGAAATCAATTGTAAATTTGTACAAATATATAATGTACAAGTACTTAGACTTCATGTAAATCAAGTGTTAGATCTTCCCTAGCTAAACACCATATTTAGATAAGTCATCTCCTTCAATAGTGTCACATATGCACACTCATACACACACTTAATGTCTTTATTTGAAACATTGAAACAAGGTCTATCTCGGTCGACAAAATCCTCGACCGAGACACTCTCGGTCGACAAACTTCTCGACCGAGAAAGACCCAAGTAGCCGTTAGACACAACTGACAAGGTAGTTGGCAGTTGGAGATAAACGTTGCAAAACACTTGATCCAGAGAGCCTGTTGGTCGACAAAACTTCGACCGATTAGGTGTCTCGGTCGACCATTTCTCGACCGAGATGGACTCTGACAGCAACTGTAGAATTAATTAACTAGCCGTTGTTAAAGCAACTAACTTATACCTAACGGCTAGTTAAGCACTTAGAAACCCCTAGAAAGTGTCTAGAACATCCTTAAGCACTTGTAGGACATTCCTATAAATAGGACATGCCTTAGGACACCTAAACTCACTTGTTTTCACACTTGAGAAATCTTTGAGCATACACTTACATTGAGCAATCTGTTTGTGAGCAATTGAGCATATTGACAACTGGCTACTTCTTCTCTCAGCTCAAATTTCGTGTCCTATAGGCTAGCATCTCCTATCCACATCAATCACAATTCCATACACATTGGTTAGGAGATCTACACGCTTGATCTAGGCAAATCAAGCCTTGTGCTTCAAAGGATAAGTTGTAATTTCCTTTTTCCTTTCTTGTTCACTATTATTGTTTATACTCTCCTTGCTACTCCTAGGTTGGAGGCTGCAGATTGGAGAGGTTGGAGATCTTCTTGGTGAAGAAGGGGACCTTGAGCTACTTCAAGAAGGTTGGTGCAACGGGAGGTTACTTCTAAAGAGGAAGGCTACTTCAAGGGGGAGCTTGGAGTTACTTCAAGAAGGATACCTCGGGTTGGTGCATCTACTTCAAGTGAAGGCTGTTCAAGGGGTGTAAGAAAGTATTGTATTTTGTGTAATTCCTTGTGAAGGTAATAAAATTGATACTTTCAAAATCCCGGTTGGGTAAGCAACCAGGTAGTGGACTGACAACCTTAGTATTTGCTAAGGTTGGAACCACTCTAAACCCCTTGTCTCCTTCTTGATTTCTCATTTGTGGTTGTTTGAGTTAAATTATTGTAAAATTAATTTAAAAACCCTATTCAACCCCCTCTAGTGGTTTTTCAATTGGTATCAGAGCAGGATTCAAGGAACCTTAACAAGGTCTTGAAGAATGGGTGACGGGGTGCTTAACAACCTTAACCTTGAAGGGACACTTGTTGCTAGACCTCCAGCATTTGATGGAACAAACTACACATATTGGAAGAGAAGGATGCAGTTCTACTTCCAAGGCATCAATTGGGACTTATGGAGGATGGTGTCAACCCCATACGAGCTTCCTCAAACACAATATGCAGAGTGGGATGCAAATACGGTAAAGTTGGCTCAAATGAATGCCAAAGTTGTAAGCATTTTATATTGTTCAATTTCAGTAGGAGAATTTAATAGAATATCAAACTGTGACACAGCCTATGACATTTGGCATAGATTGTCCATAACTTATGAAGGTACGGTTCAAGTCAAGAATTCTAACATTAGTATGCTTAAACAAAAGTTTGAACACTTCCGTATGGATCCAAATGAATCTATTAGTGAAATGTTTGCAAAATTCTCTTCTATTGTTAATGGTTTAAATGCCCTAGGAAAAACTGTTCTTGAAGAAGATCAGGTATCAAAAATCCTTCGATCACTTCCTCCTAAATACAAGCCTAAGGTGACAGCCATTGAAGAAGCTAATGACCTCACTCGACTAAAAATGGAGCAACTCATTGGCAATCTAGAAGCTCATGAAGCAACCCTAGAAGAGGAAGAAAGAAGAGAACGTGAACTTCAACAAGGAAAGAAGAAGGATGTGGCTCTAAAAGCTTCAAAGACCATCACACCAGAAAGTGAGGAGTCAAGTGAAGAAGCCTTGATTGTCAATGGTAAGAAATATAAAAGATTTAAGTCTAAAAAAATTTCTAGTTCTTCTTCCCCTCCTAGGTGCTTTGAGTGTGGAAAGAAAGGACATCTCAAAAATGAATGTCCTAAAGCAAAGAAAGGAAAGAAAAGATCACACAAGAATAAGGGAGAAAAAGCCTATAAAGCTGCATGGGACGAGTCAAGTGAAAGTGAAAGCGGAGAAGAAAAGGTGGAATGTCTAATGGCAAGAGAAGATGATGAAGACTCTCAATAGGCAAGCCTTCTTGATCTTCCTAAAGAAGAGTTAATTACTAGTCTACAAGAAACTCATGATAAGTATGTTGATGTCAAGAAGAAACTAAAGAAGTTTATCAAAACAAATGATGAGCTATATGCTAAATTAAATGATCTCTCTTCTGAAAAGAACAACATTGATCTTGAGAATCTGTCTTTAAAAACATCTTTAAATGACTGCACTAGAAAGCTACTCACTCTAGAAACAAATGTTGATCTTCTCTCTCAAGAAAAGACTGAATTGCTAGCTAAACTAAATGATTTTCAAACTCAACCAATTCTGTGTAACCATCTAGACTATGACAATGTTGTAAAAGAAAGAGACTCCCTATTATCTGATTTAGATCAAGCAAGAAAAGATTTACACAAGAAGATGGATGACATTGGTAAGCTACAAAGAAACCTACATGATTTAAGAAGAAAAGATATCCTTGATAACATTCTGAAAATCTCCTCTAGTTTCAATGGAAGAAAAGGTTTGGGATATGCTCCAAAGAAAAATCAACCCAAAAGAATTACAACATCTAAGACTCAGATTATGTTTGTACCTAAGAATACAATTCCTAGAAAAAGAAATGAAGTTGATTCTACTACTTGTCATTTTTGTCTACGTCTTGGACATTATTCATTTTCATGTCCTTATAAGACCAAGGATTCCGACTTAGTTTGGGTCCCAAAACCCCAAAATTAGTAGAGTCAAATAAAATACAGTTGAGATATGATCAAATGCTTATTTTTGCAAATTATATTGTCTTATCTCAACTTAATAAAAGGTTTCATGCATTATGGTAATTTTCTGAAATATTGTACTGAAACAGAAACTTGGTCGGTCGAAGTATTGTCGACCGAGCATAAAATCGGTCGAACTTTTGTCGACCGACCAGATGCCTGTAACAAATTAAATCTACAGCAACAAAACAACAACTTTCTCGATTGACGATTACCCGATCGAGAGAGATGTCGGTCGAACAGTTGTCGACCGACTGAAGTTCTGAGTCAGATTTTTTATTCAGTCTGTAATTAAATGCTTCTAACCATACCGGACCATCACATGGGTACCAAAACCTACATTTTAATGCAGGATTGGGTGGTTGACAGTGGATGTTCCAAACATATGACCGGGAACAAGGATGCATTTCAAACTTTTGAAGAAAAGAAAAGTGGAACAGTCACCTTTGGAGACAATGGTAAAGGTAAAATCGTTGGAATAGGTAATATTGGTACAAACCTCGAAATAAAAAATGTTCTACTCATTGATGGTTTTCACCATAATTTGATAAGTGTTAGTCAATTATGTGACAGTGGATATGATGTTCTATTTAACAAAAACTGCTGCAAATTATTAATAGAAAACACTACAAATGTTGTCTATGAAGGAAAAAGAGTTGGAAATCTTTATATTCTTAGACCTAACTCTATGAAATCTGTAGTAGGAAAATGCTTGCTTGCAAATGAAAATACTTTACAACTATGGCATAAAAAGCTAGGACATGCTAGTTCACATGTTATAAAAAAACTAGTAAAATATGATCTTGTTCGTGGTTTGCCTACTTTATCCTTTGATCAAGTTGAAAACTGTGAACCATGTACTTTGGGAAAGCAAACAAAAACCTCTTTTAAACCTAAACATGTACTTAGCACCAGTAGATCTTTAGAATTAATTCATATGGATTTATTTGGACCAATGAGGACACAATCTATTGGTGGCAAAAGATATTGTTTTGTTATTGTTGATGATTATAGTAGATATACATGGGTACAATTTCTTGCAACCAAAGATGATACTATAAAATTTTGTTCCAAGATTGAAAATCTATTACAAAGCAAAATATGTACCATTAGAAGTGATCATGGTGGAGAATTTGAAAATCATGTATTTGAAGAATTTTGCACATCTCATGGGTACACTCACAATTTTTCTGCTCCACGCACTCCACAACAAAATGGCATAGTTGAAAGGAAAAATCGATCATTACAAGAAATGGCTAGAACTATGATGCTCGAACATAACACACCCCAAACCTTTTGGGCTGAAGCTGTAAACACCGCATGCTATCTGTTAAATAGAGTAACTGTTCACTCCCATTTGAAGAAAACTCCATATGAAATAATACATTCTAAGAAACCTAGAGTTGACTATTTTCATACCTTTGGATCCACATGCTATATTTTAAATACCAAAGATGATAGAGATAAGTTTGATTCTAAATCACATAAAGCATTCTTTTTGGGATATTCTACCTCTAGCAAAGCATTTAGAGTCTACAACACTATCTCTAGAAAAGTTGAGGAATCTATTCATGTCTCTTTTCATGAAGAGTCCAAATCAGAAAATTTTGAAATAATTGATCTCACTAATCAATTCGAAAACTTAAACATACCAAATGATAGTGAGAAAGATACTACAAACAATAACCAAGCTGAAACACAACCTATACCTAGACTTATTAAGGATCATCCTCAAGAATTAATTATTGGAAATCCAAATGATAAAGTAAAAACTCGGTCTTCCTTTAAGGATGTTGCAAACATGGCTTTTGTTTCTATTATTGAACCTAAGAAGATATCTGAAGCTCTTAAAGATGACTATTGGATAATAGCAATGCAAGAAGAATTAAACCAATTTACTAAAAATGATGTATGGGATTTAGTTCCTAAACCACAAGATAAAACCATCATTGGAACTAAATGGGTTTTTAGGAATAAGCTAAATGAGCCAGGAGAAGTAATAAGGAATAAAGCTCGGTTAGTAGCACAAGGATATAATCAACAAGAAGGAATAGATTTTGATGAAACATATGCACCAGTATCTAGACTTGAAGCTATTAGAATGTTACTAGCTATTGCTGCACATAAAAACATCAAACTTTACCAAATGGATGTAAAAAGTGCATTTCTAAACAGAATCATTCAAGAAGAAGTATATGTTGCCCAACCACCTGGTTTTGAAATACCAGAAAAGGTGACTATGTTTATAAACTTAAGAAAGCACTTTATGGTTTAAAACAAGCACCTAGGAACTGGTATGAAAGGCTCAAGACATATCTTTTTGATAATGGTTTTTCTATTGGAAATTCAGATTCTACTTTATTTTTCAAAACATATACATCTGATTTTCTAGTTGTTCAAATATATGTTGATGACATTATTTTTGGAGCTTCTAATGAATCTTTGTGCACACAATTCAGTGACATTATGCAAAAAGAATTTGAAATGAGCCTCATGGGTGAAGTAACTTTCTTTATTGGTTTCCAAATTAAACAAACCCCTGCCAGGATCTTTATAAGCCAAGAAAAGTATACTAAAGAACTCTTAAAACGTTTTGGGATGGATCAGTGCAAACATGCTACTACTCCTATGGCCACTTCTATTAAGATTGATAAGGATGAAAATGGGGAACCTATTGATGATTCCTTATATAGAGCCATGATTGGTAGTTTGCTTTACTTAACTGCTTCTAGACCGGACATCATGTTTTCCGTTGGTCTTTGTGCTCGATTTCAATCGCAACCTATGCACTCTCATTTTCAAGCAGTTAAACGAATTCTTCGATACTCAGCCGACACTACATGTTTTGGTTTATGGTATCCAAAAGGACAATCCTTGGATTTTAAAGCTTATACTGATGCTGATTATGTTGGTTGTCGACTTGATCGCAAGAGCACTAGTGGTGGCTGTTTCTTGTTAGGGAGAGCTTTAATATCTTGGTTTAGCAAGAAACAAAACACGGTTGCCCTCTCTACAACTGAAGCTGAATATATGGCAGCCGGATCTTGTTGTGCTCAAGTGCTTTATATGCAACAAGTGTTAAACGATTATGGTTTTACTCTTTCATCTACGCCTATCTTTTGTGACAACACAAGCGCTATAAACTTAGCACACAATCCCATTTTACACAGCCGAGCTAAACATATTGAAATCCGTCATCACTTTTTAAGGGATCATATTTCTAAGAATCATGTTTCCCTTCATCATGTTGATACGGAAGATCAATTGGCTGATATTTTTACAAAACCGCTTCCACTAGACCAATTCAAAAAAATAAGGAAGCAACTGCTTATCACTCCTTTGGAAGATGTTTTCTTTGATATTTGTGCTTCTTAACAATGTCGTTTATTTGCATCATTTTGGCTTTTAATGGACATTTTTTTTGAAATTGACGGGACATCTAATTAAGGGGGAGTTTTTCTTTTTAAACGGTTATCTTTTTGAAATGACAAAGGGGGAGAAATAAATATAAATGCAAAACTCAATCAGTGAGCAAACTCTTGGCTTTACATTGAAAGTTGCTATATTCCCTAATGAATTGGATTTCATGTTCCATAATTAATGGGGAATAATAAGCACACATTTTATAAACAAGAGAAGAAATTTACAAAGGTAATCTTCAGGTATGAAACTCACATGTTTTATATTTTCTTATTTTATATTTAGGAAATGTTTGTCATCTTCAAAAAGGGGGAGATTGTTGGCTAAATGGACATCTGTAAATCCCTTTGTTTTGATAATGACAAACATTTCATTCTTGTTGATCTAACGTGCTACTTGAGTGTTGCAGGAATAAGGTGAATGACAAAGCACTAGGGAATCTATATGCTTGAATGATTGTAAATGTCATGAAATGTAATCAATTGTAAACTTGTACAAATATATAATGTACAAGTACTTAGACTTCATGTAAATCAAGCGTTAGATCTTCCCTAGCTAAACACCACATTTAGATAAGTCATCTCCTTCAATAGTGTCACATATGCACACTCATACACACACTTAATGTCTTTATTTGAAACATTGAAACAGGGTCTATCTCGGTCGACAAAATCCTCGACCGAGACACTCTCGGTCGACAAACTTCTCGACCGAGAAAGACCCAAGTAGCCGTTAGACACAGCTGACAAGGTAGTTGGCAGTTGGAGATAAACGTTGCAAAACACTTGATCCAGAGAGCCTGTCGGTCGACAAAACTTCGACCGAGTAGGTGTCTCGGTCGACCATTTCTCGACCGAGATGGACTCTGACAGCAACTGCAGAATTAATTAACTAGCCGTTGTTAAAGCAACTAACTTATACCTAACGGCTAGTTAAGCACTTAGAAACCCCTAGAAAGTGTCTAGAACGTCCTTAAGCACTTGTAGGACATTCCTATAAATAGGACATGCCTTAGGACACCTAAACTCACTTGTTTTCACACTTGAGCAATCTTTGAGCATACACTTACATTGAGCAACCTGTTTATGAGCAATTGAGCATATTGACAACTGGCTACTTCTTCTCTCAGCTCAAATTTTGTGTCCTATAGGCTAGCATCTCCTATCCACAGCAATCACAATTCGATACACATTGGTTAGGAGATCTACACGCTTGATCTAGGCAAATCAAGCCTTGTGCTTCAAAGGATAAGTTGTAATTTCCTTATTCCTTTCTTGTTCACTATTATTGTTTGTACTCTCCTTGCTACTCCTAGGTTGGAGGCTGCGGATTGGAGAGGTTGGAGATCTTCTTGGTGAAGAAGGGGACCTTGAGCTACTTCAAGAAGGCTGGTGCAATGGGAGGTTACTTCTAAAGAGGAAGGCTACTTCAAGGGGGAGCTTGGAGTTACTTCAAGAAGGATACCTCGGGTTGGTGCATCTACTTCAAGTGAAGGCTGTTCAAGGGGTGTAAGAAAGTATTGTATTTTGTGTAATTCCTTGTGAAGGTAATAAAATTGATACTTTCAAAATCCCGGTTGGGTAAGCAACTGGGTAGTGGACTGACAACCTTAGTATTTGCTAAGGTTGGAACCACTCTAAACCCCTTGTCTCCTTCTTGATTTCTCATTTGTGGTTGTTTGAGTTAAATTATTGTTAAATTAATTTAAAAACCCTATTCACCCCCCTCTAGTGGTTTTTCAGTGCAATCGTAATCATTGATCAACTCCATCCATCGCCGCTGTCGCATGTTCAACTCATGCTGTGAAAAGATGTACTTTAGGTTCTTATGATCCGTAAAAATCTGACACACTTCCCCATAAAGATAGTGTCTCCAAATCTTTAACGCATGAACCACTGCTGCTAACTCCAAGTCATGAGTCGGATAGTTCTTCTCGTGTTTCTTAAGCTGTCGAGAAGCAAAAGAAACCACATGATCGTCCTGTATCAGCACACAACCTAATCCTTTCTTGGAAGCATCAAAGAAAACAACATAGCCCTTCCCAGGCTCTGGCAGAATTAACACTGGAGCACTGATCAGCTTCTCCTTCAAACTCTGAAAAGCTTGTTGACATCGATCATCCCAGACAAAAGGTACATCCTTTCTTGTCAACTTCATCATTGGCAACGCAATTGCACTGAAGTCCTTGATAAAACTTCAGTAGTATCCTGCTAGACCCAGAAAACTACGAACTTCAGTCGGCGTCTTCGACTGTTCCCAATCAGCAACGGATTCCACCTTCTTTGGGTCTACTTTGACTCCTTTAGCAGATATCACATGACCTAAGAAAGTCACTTCCTCCAACCAGAATTCACACTTATTGAACTTGGCATACAACTGATGTTGACAAAGAAGAGTCAACACTTGTTGGAGATGTCGCTCATGCTCTTGCCTGTCTCGACTATAGATCAAGATGTCATCTATAAAGACTACAACAAACTGATCTAAGAATGGACGGAACACTCTGTTCATCAGGTCCATGAAAGCAGCAAGTGCATTGGTTAGCCCAAACGACATAACCACGAACTCGAAATGACCATACCTCATCCAAAAAGCTGACTTTGGTATGTCATCCGCCTTTATCCTCAACTGATGATATCCGGATCATAGATCGATCTTTGAAAACACTGCAACACCACACAACTGATCGAACATATCATATATCCTTGGCACCAGGTACTTGTTCTTGATCGTGACCTTATTCAACTGCCGGTAGTCTATACACAACCACATCGATCCATCCTTCTTCTTGACAAACAACACTGGAGCACCCCAAGGCGACATACTTGGTCGGATGAAACCTTTCTCCAACAACTCTTGCAACTACTTCTTCAACTCTGCCATCTCCACTGGAGCCATCCTATATGGTGTCTGTGCAACTGGCTGCGTACCTGGGACCAGATTGATCTCAAAATCAATCTCTCGGGGTGGAGGAACACCATGAAATTCCTCAGGAAACACATCTACAAACTCCCAGACAACGGTCACCTCCTCGAGACTAGGACCTTTTGCCTTGGTAGCCACAGCGGTATCCACCACATGAGCTAAGAATGCCTCACATCCTTGTTGTAACAACCTATCTGCCACCATAGCTGATACCAGACACGTCGGGAGAATCTTCCTATCTCCTTGGAAGATCCACTTCTCCCCATCATCATCAAACACAGCCTACTTGGAACCACAGTCCAAAACAACCTTATACTTCTCTAAGGTATCCATCCCAAGGATAACATCAAACCCATGCATATCAAGTGGTATGAGATCCACTTGAATGCGGTGTCCCAAGAAAGACAAAACACAAGATGGACACTCTTCTCGAAGCAACGAGGAACCATCAAGAGGGGTTTCTAACAAAAAGCTATCCTTCTTACGACTAATAGGTAAACGACAGTTTTCAAGCATACTATGGGCGATAAAAGAGTGCGTAGCACCCGAGTCAACCAGAACAGATATAAAGCAAGAAGAAGACATATAAGAATGAAATAACTCCATCTGACTTGTCACTACTCGTGGGTTGACTATCGCCTCTGGCTGACTCATAGCATTGAATCGAGCCGTTGCTTGCTGTCCACGCCCTCTGCTTCCTTGAGCAGACGATCCAGCTTGAGACGCTTGACCGCGTCCTCATCCTCTGCTACCACTGGGCTGCTGTCTGTCCGATCCTTGCTGATTTTGCCTCGACTGCTGCGTCACTTCAACATCTCTATTCGGGAAATTGAACCTCCAATGCCCGATCTGACCACACAGATGGCATGCTCTATCATCAACCCATGGCCTAGATGGCCCTTTCACTGCCACGAAAGCTGTACTTTGTGCCTTCAATGGTGAAGAAACATAACTTCTTCCCTTACTAGGAGACCACTGAGATGGTACACCAGAACCTCTCATCACTGACGGTGCCACAAACCTTGACTTATTGAAGCCACCAAACCTATGACCCTGAAACTGAGCATGTCTCTTCTTAGCCATAGATTCTCTCTTCTCCCTTACTGATCATTCAATCCTCCAGACGGATTCCACAAATGTAGCAAACCGCTCTCGATTCTCCAACGCAGACACTGGTGTTGTCAGCTCAGAACTCAGACCCTTCTCGAAACGTCTGATCCGCTCATCATCTGTCGCCTCCATGTAAGGAAAAAACCTCAACAAATCCATGAACTTGGCTTCATACTCAGTGATGTTCATCGTCCCTTGTCACAAGATCTCAAACTGACTAATCTTCTCATCCAGATACGTCTTCGGGAAGTATCTGGTGACGAACTCATGCTGGAAAACCTCCAACAGATAACCTCACCAGGCCGCTTCTCTTCCTCGATGGTCCACCAGTGACCAACACTACCTTTCAGAAGGTAGACAACGTGCCTTACTTTATCTGCTTCAGGGATGTCAAGGATCCAGAAAGCCTTCTCAAGACTTGTCAGCCACAAATTTGCATCCGCTGGATCAGCCGTTCCAGCATAATCTGAAGCTCTGACTCGGTGAAGCCGCTCGAAGGTCTTCCCAATACCCGATGCTTCTTCATGGGGAGCATGTGCTCTTAGAGGAGGCACTGGCAATCTTTCTACCATGAGATTCATCGTAGCCATCATCTACCCCAAAAACTGTTGATAGGTAGGGTGTTCAGGAATGGCTGGGTTAGGTTGGGGGACCTAAGGCACCCGATCTTCATGTGCCTGCTCGAAAGCTCCATCAACTGATGCAGCATCACAAGAACAGAATCAACCTAATCCTAAATCCCTGTAGACTCAGTGAACCTAGAGCTCTGATACCAAAACTTGTGGCAACACATCCCACTATCACACAGAAAACGAGGTGTTATGCAAAAACGTGCGAAAATCACCATAACCACAGATTACCAAAAATATGATTAAATTAAAACCGATTTGAATAGACTGAGAAACTATTACATTCAAGTCCTCATCGTACAAGGAAACAAGTTATATAAACATATACAAGATCTGATACGTGTCCACAGCTTAGAGGAATAGCTGTCCTGTTAACACCTGAGTACATTACCTGTCATATATACATAAGGGCCCACATTCGGCCAGCAGTAGGATATACAAAACATCTACGGATGTACATCGTGAAACAACATCAAAACATCGCCAAGGACCTGAGAGTATAGGGATGACTCTAAGACTCTACTATAAAATATCCAAAACAACAACATAACCATCACTTTCCTTCTACTGTTCTTCTTGCTGCTCGGCTGCAACTCCCCGACCACTACCACGTCTAGATCAACCACCTAAAAAGGGTGTAAACCAGCAGGGTGAGACAATTGAACATTGTCCCAGCGAGAAACATAACTCCCTGCCGAAATTACAAAACCTCAGATATGTATATAAAGCAGATAGCTGATGAGAAGTGTAACAAGAGTAGTTAATAAAGTAGAGCTGTTCATACTTTAGCAAGCTTACCAGATATACTCAAGGCATATAACCAACCTTTTTATTAAACGTGATTAATAAGATAAGCTATAGTGCCACATAACATGAGGAACATATAAGTAACTGCAAGATATAGCAATATTAGCTTACACAAACAAGGCCTCAACCAATGTTTTATGTTTAACTTAAGCAGTAAATACTATTCGGATAGATTACGTAATATTATGCCCTGAGGAAGTGAGCCGTACCGCTTAGATCCAACCTTCAGTTGCGAAACCCAAGCCGGTGCCACACAAGGTCAATGGGAGAGCTGGACTCCATGACCTCTCCGCCTCATGGTCAGTGCATGAGTACAACACAAGCAAGACCGCAGTATCATGTTGAAGTGGTCTTATCCATAGGGTCAGGCTACCCTCTGCCTAGCCTGCCTTGGTACAGGTCTCAGCGCTAGTGAAACTGAGCCACGGGCCTGTTCACCGTGCTTTGAGCCATGAACGCATTCATGCTCCTCATATCACATATCCTGAGCCATGGGCCTGTTCACCATGCTCTTTATCACAATTGGGCTACGGGCCTAAATCTGCACCCTTGAGTCTACAACCGAAGTTGCACTCTTACCTCCTCACTTTAGGCTAGGAGAAACCTCGCATATTCAACAATATGCGCTCCGGGTTTACCCGCAGGAGAACCCATTTCACCATCACCAATTCCTGATGTTGATGGATCTATGGCCAGGGCAACTACATGATATGTTTCACTGTGATTAATTAGTATCTTTTATATGGATTGCAAGATTCAACCAAGTTGTATAACATGCAATTATAACAGAAGTAAACAACATAAAACTCAACAGTTACTTTTACTATAATTCACATCATACTGATCCAACATAAGGATCCATCATCACATGTTATCACTTGGCCTCTTGCCAATCATCCAGATCCATCTCAAGGGTCATCACATACCATGGGATCTCAATACCTCCACACATAGTGTCACTGCCTCTCAAGGCTTACATCATCATCATCATGATACAACATTCATAATGTACCTGTTATCTCATTGTTCTCAGATATTCATTTCTCATAGCCTTCTGTTTGGCTATGCATCACCTGCATGGTTAGCATTATTCAATAATCATCATGAATAACTTAGAAACTCATATCATCAACACAGGGTGACATTAAGGATTAAATTCTTTATCAACACAAAGTGACATTAGTGATTATGTACTTTTCTAAGTCATGCCTCATCTTATGATCACATGTATAAGGCACATCATTAAACAACTAATTATGTGCTTATCTTCATCTTAGTATAAAGCAGATAACCAAGGTGATCACTTCATGCATATAATCATGTTAGATACAAAGGACTAACGTTACCATCACCATTATCATTATCATCACCCTTATATAAACAAGGAGTTACCATTGTTTTAAGCGAGAACATATACAACAATCAGCTTTCCAAGATATGTGTAACCCTCACTATCACACCTAGGACCCTCACTAAAAATGTATCGGGCAGGGCTCACCCTCACCATAGGTCGTATCGGGCAACCTACCCTCACTCAAAGCTCATCATCTAACAGCCAGCACACGACGATGCGTTGCCACCAAGGCAACCAGTGTGCAGTAGCGCAACGCTGCGTCACAAGAGGGATATCGCGCGGGGTGTCGGGCACTCCCTTATTGGGCAACGCCCATCACAACTCATGGTGTTATCGGCCGGTACAAAGACATGTGACGCCCGTCACAATAGCAAGGAAAACAGCCCGTCACAGACATAGACTATCAGCCAAGATCAGATCACCAAAGTATCATTCAAGGTGGGTAGCTCAACCATGCATCATGCAACCTACTGGACCAAGACCTAACGGCCGTCACAGGACCAGACCCCAACGCCCCATCGATCAAGGCATAACAGCATAAAGCAAACATCTGACTAAGGTGTCTCGAGCATGTCATCTCAGCATGGTGTGACGCCCGACACAACACCCATCAAGTGTCATCCAAGACTCAAGGTCAAGGGGATATCGTCCATCACAACTACCACCACCTGTCATCCAAAGCATCTAGGTCAAGGGGACTGTCGGGCAGCACCTCCTCACTCTCATAATGACTCAAAGGTACCACTCACAAGGCCATCTTCTTCCTCAACATAAGGTCACCCGAAACCCTAGGAAGATAGCTCACCTTAATCAACTAAGAAAGAGGGATCTTGCACATCCACCATCACCATCAAGCTCACCCTTCTAGCCCATGGTGAGAGGAGGGTGTTACTCAAGCAACTAGAACACAAGCTCACCTCAATCGACCAAGAAAGAGGGGTGTTTCTCATGCTACTAGGAACCCAAGCTCACTCCTCTAGACCAAGGGGAGAAAGGAGTATTGCTCACCTAAAACCCTAGATCACAAGGATCGACCAACATGGATACTAAACAAGAACTAAGCTACTAACATGTAAACAAGATCATAGCAAGAGATAGTGTAGCTAGGGTTAGAAGTTATGTAACCCGCCTCAAGTAAGCTCCAAGCTCCTAGCTCCAAGCACCACCAATTAAGGAAGATGGAGGCTCCAAGGCTATCGGCCACCACTTGCTCCTTCAAGGGGTGTCGGCCAACACGCTGCTCCTTCCAATGGAGTATCAGCCACCACTAGAAAGGAAGAGGGTTGTGTCATGCACCAAGGTGGAGAGGAACCAAAGGACCAAAGGAACTCCTAGCTAAGGAAAGGAACTGCCTATATAGAAGGAAAGGGAGGAGAAAACAAGGTTGGTCCAAGAAAGGTGTCGCATGCCTAGGGACACTTGTCCTAGTGCACGAGCCACCACTCTAGCAAGCTCCATACACATGTCCAAGATATGCACCAAGTGTCCACTAGACAAGGTCAAGCTAGGTCAAAGAACATGGGCGACACAACAAACATCACCTATGGGCGACACACCTCATCCCCCTGGGCGACACACATGCCTTGGCCGATACACTCTCCATCTTGGCTGATACAAAGCTCAACCAAGCCCAAAAGAACTCAAACAACGATCCCAAGCCTTCCTCTCTACCCTAGAGGAAGCAAAGAGAGAGAGGAACACCTCACAAGGTGACAAACTTGCCCACAAACCCTAGACTTCGGTTATTTGCAAGTAGCACCTCCAACTCTCAACAGAGCACAACTAAACCCTAATCGCCATCAAAGTTGATTAGCAAGCACCAAAGCACCAAGGTTAAGCAAAGCAAATAGGGTAATCCCTAAACGAAGGTCAGGGTCCTCACAAGCTAACCCCCTTAAGGGATTTCATCCCCAAAATCCAAAAAGAAAAGCGAGGGATACTTCCTCCTCATCTCTTCCTTAAGCTCCCACGTGGCTTCCTCAACGCCACGATGATGCCAAAGAAACTTCACAAGAACCAAGTCCTTCCTCTTCAACTTCTTAACTCTTCTGTCAAGGATAGCCACAAGACCTTCCTCATAGGTCACATCTTCATCAAGCTCAACTTCCACTGGTTGTATCACTGTTCCTGTATCCGGATGACTTTTCTTCAGCATACTGACATGGAACACTGGATGTAACCTGTGCAACTCCGGAGGCAACTCTAACTCATAAGCTACTTTGCCAACACGTGCTATAACTAGGTAAGGCCCCATGTACCTGGGTGCTAGCTTACCCTTCCAGCCAAACCTTAGCACACCTTTCCATGGAGAGACTTTAAGATACACTTTGTCTCCTACCTGGAACTCTAAAGGTCGTCGGTGATTGTCTGCATAAGACTTCTGCCTGTCCTGTGCCACTTTCAACTGTTGTTGTATCACTTTGATCTTTTCTGTTGTCTACTGTACTAACTCAGGACCCAAGAGCTGATACTCACCAGACTCATACCAACACAAAGGGGATTTGCACTTCCTTCCATAAAAAGCCTCATAAGGAGCCATGTCAATACTCCGCTGATAACTGTTGTTGTAGGAAAACTCTATCAAACTAAGATGTACATCCCAGTTGCCTAGAAACTACAAAGCACAAGCTTGAAGGAGATCTTCCAAAATCTGAATAGTCCTCTCAGACTATCCATCTGTTTGCGGATGGAAGGCGGTACTGAACCTCAACTGCGTTCCCAACGCTTTGTGCAACTGTTCCCAGAAACGACTCGTAAACTGAGGACCTCTATCAGAAACTATCATTACTGGAACACCATGCAAACGTACTATCTCATCCACATATACTCGAGTGAGCTTCTCGGTCGTGTGCATTGTCTTTACCGGTATGAAATGGGTAGACTTTGTCAATCTGTCCACTATTACCTAAATGGAATCATGATTCTTAGTTGTCTTGGGCAGACCAACTACGAAATCCATGGTTATATGATCCCATTTCCACCGTGGTATTGATAAGGTTGCAACATACCTGTCGGCTTCTGATGCTCAACCTTTACTTGCTGACAAACCGCACATCTTGCCATGAACTCAGCTACATGTTTCTTCAAACCGGGCCACCAATACAAGTCCTTCAGACTATGATACATCTTGGTGACACCTAGATGCATAGCATACATCGACGTGTGTGCTTCCTCAAGCACTAACTTCCTCAGCTCATCAATATCAGGAACCACCATCCTGTTACGATAGCAGACTAGACCATCCTCACACTCATGGAACCCATCACGCTTTTCGCTGCCGAACTCTGATCGGATCAACTATATCGCATCATCTATCCATTGTGCATCTTTGATCTGTTGTCTCATCGTAGGCTTGACTTGCATTTGTGCTAAAAGTCCAGCTAACGAAGAAACTTCCATCTATACATTCATCTGCTGCAACAAAACAAGCATATCCCGTCTATGGAATACCAAAGAACTCAACTGTGCCTTCTTTGAAGAAAGAGAAGAAGACTTTTTGCTAAGCACATCAACTACTACATTCACTTTACCAGGATGATACTCGATAGTGCAATCGTAATCATTGATCAACTCCAACCATCGCCGCTGTCGCATGTTCAACTCATGCTGTGAAAAGATGTACTTTAGGTTCTTATGATCCATAAAAATCTGACACACTTCCCCATAAAGATAGTGTCTCCAAATCTTTAACGCATGAACCACTGCTGCTAACTCCAAGTAATGAGTCAGATAGTTCTTCTCATGTTTCTTAAGCTGTCGAGAAGCAAAAGAAACCACATGATCGTCCTGTATCAGCACACAACCTAATCCTTTCTTGGAAGCATCACAGAAAACAACATAGCCCTTCCCAGGCTCTGGCAGGATTAACACTGGAGCACTAATCAGCTTCTCCTTCAAACTCTGGAAAGCTTGTTGACATCGATCATCCCAGACAAAAGGTACATCCTTTCTTGTCAACTTCGTCATTGGCAACACAATTGCACTGAAGTCCTTGATAAAACTTCAATAGTATCCTGCTAGACCCAGAAAACTACGAACTTCAGTCGGCGTCTTCGACTGTTCCCAATCAGCAATGGATTCCACCTTCTTTGGGTCTACTTTGACTCCTTCAGCATATCTCACATGACCTAAGAAAGTCACTTCCTCCAACCAGAATTCACACTTATTGAACTTGGCATACAACTGATGTTGACGAAGAAGAGTCAACACTTGTCGGAGATGTCGCTCATGCTCTTGCCTGTCTCGACTATAGATCAAGATGTCATCTATAAAGACTACAACAAACTGATCTAAGAACGGACGGAACACTCTGTTCATCAGGTCCATGAAAGCAGCAGGTGCATTGGTTAGCCCAAACGGCATAACCACAAACTCGAAATGACCATACCTCATCTGAAAAGCTGACTTTGGTATGTCATCCTCCTTTATCCTCAACTGATGATATCTGGATCGTAGATCGATCTTTGAAAACACTGTAGCACCACACAACTGATCGAACAGATCATCTATCCTTGGCAACGGGTACTTGTTCTTGATCGTGACCTTATTCAACTGACGGTAGTCTATACACAACCACATCGATCCATCCTTCTTCTTGACAAACAACACTGGAGCACCCCAAGGCGACGTACTTGGTCGGATGAAACCTTTCTCCAACAACTCTTGCAACTGCTTCTTCAGCTCTACCATCTCCACTGGAGCCATCCTATATGGTGTCTGTGCAACTGGCTGCGTACCTGGGACCAGATTGATCTCAAAATCAATCTCTCGGGGTGGAGGAACACCAGGAAATTCCTCAGGAAACACATCTGCAAACTCCCGGACAACGGTCACCTCCTCGAGACTAGGACCTTTCGCCTTGGTAGCCACAACGGTATCCACCACATGAGCTAAGAATGCCTCACATCCTTGTCGTAACAACCTATCTGCCACCATAGCTGATACCAGACACGTCGGGAGAATCTTCCTATCTCCTTGGAAGATCCACTTCTCCCCATCATCATCAAACACTGCCTGCTTGGAACCACAATCCAAAACAACCTTATACTTCTCTAAGGTATCCATCCCAAGGATAACATCAAACCCATGCATATCAAGTGGTATGAGATCCACTTGAATGCAGTGTCCCGAGAAAGACAAGACACAAGATGGACACTCTTCTCGAAGCAACGAGGAACCATCAAGAGGGGTTTCTAACAACAAGCTATCCTTCTTACGACTAACAGGTAAATGAAAGTTTTCAAGCATACTTAGTTAATGTATTCATTATTACCCATACAAAATCAAATCCACATGGTATCTTAGGTAACCCAACTACATATTCTTTAATAATATGCTCCCACTTCTATATAGGAATAGTGAATGGTTGAACAATACCAGCTGGCTTTTGATGTTCATCCTTGACTCACTAACATACACCAAACTTAACTACATGCTCAACTACACATTTATTCATACTTGACCACTAATACAATTCTTTAAAGTGTTTGTACATCTTAGAACTACCTAGATGCATCACATACATAGAAGATGAGATTCCTCAATAATTTGCTTCTTTAATTTAGTGTCATATGGCACATAAAATCAATCCTGCTAATATAACATACCATCATCTAAATATCTAAATTTTATTCTATTACCTTCTATCATCTCATGCATAATCTGCTGTATATAATTGTCATGTTGTTGAAGTCCCTTAACCTAATCATAAAATGTAGGTCTGACCTCCATATGCGCAATAAACCCACCTTGTTTGGAGACTTTAAAATCTAAACTTATCTCTCTCATTTTGACCAACAATTCTCCCCTTTGACATGCCATAGAATATATATCCACAAGTGATGTGGATTTCCTACTCAAAACATTTGGCACAACATTGGTCTTCCTAGGATGGTAATCAATGGTAACATCATAGTTTTTTATAAGCTCCATCCACCTCCACTGTATTAAGTTAAAATTTTTCTATGTAAAACATATCTAAGACTCTTATGATCTATAAATACCTTACATGACTTACCATAAAGATAACATCGCCATGTTTTTAAGGCATCACTAGCACAAAAATGACGTATAACGTCACATTTGCTGGCATCGGTTAAAAATAAAACACCGACACTAATAAACTATGATGTCAGTTAAGCACGACAACTGACACCTATATGCAAAGGTCGACCTCTTTACAAAAGACACGGGTATCACTTTTTCTTTAACGTCGGCTGGTCAAAATAAAAACCAACATCCAAAATCACCCACAAAATACAATTTTCTAGGGAAAAAATTTGCCTCCAAAATTTTCAATTCAACGTCGGTTGTATAAACACTGACGAATCATGTTCCACACCAAGCCCCATGAAATATGTATCCCCCCATATGTTGTCGGTTGTTTAAAGTAAAACTGATGCCTAAATATCCCTCGTGAGGCAAAAATTCATACCTTATTTGGCATCAGTTGTTGTATAGGAACTGACGAGGATGTGTGTTTGCGTGTTGTCCCCGCGAAATCCCCCCCCCCCAAATTTTCCTAATCGGCATCGATGTTTGGGGAGAAACCAAAAACTATGATTGTAACTCAGGAACAAATTTTTTTGTCGGCATATGTGGATAGACGTCGGTGATTATATGTTGAAACCGACGACGAACACCCCCATCCTGGTAATTGTTTGAAGTTGTAGATGGTGTTAAGCATCGATATTACACAATAACTGACACTAGTAATCAACTAAATAGCACCCATGCGAGCCGAACTCTTCCCCTTCTCTATTTCATTCCCGATTCTCTGTTGCCGCTTAAGCTAGGTCTCACAATTCTGTGTTGCTGCTCTCCGTCGCCACTGTTGTTGCTGTGGAGAGAAGCTGACCACCTCTACTGTGGAGAGGAGCTCGCCGCTGCCGCTGTGGAGAGGAACCAATGCTCAGTCGCCACCGCCGCCACTCTAGTTTAGTCACCACTGCCACCGCTCCAGTTCAGTCGTCACTGCCACCGCTCACTTTCTCAGTCATCTCTGCTAATGACCACAGTCACAACCCACCATCCTGCCACCGCTCGCCACCTGCTTCACCGCAGCTTCAGTCATCTCCGCCTCCACCTATGGCCACCTCCACCTCCTGCCACAGCTGTGACCACCTCCACAGCCACAACTGTAACCACCTCCACCTCTAACCACCGCCACCACAACCTGCTCCACCAGTGTGGTGAGTTTTTTGTAAGATTATTATTGATTAATTAGGATGAATTAATATTTATTAATAAGGGTTAAATGTAGTATGAATGAACTTAGTTCAATATATATTTTTTCTCCAAAATTTTGTAGTTGATTAATAACAATTAACTAGGGTTAATGATGAATGAATGAATTTAATAAATTGTTATTGCTTTCTTTGTCTCTTGTTAGTGATTGATTTATTGTGTAGTTGATTATTAATGATTGATTTGGGTTAATGATGAATCAATGAACTTTTCCAAATGGAAGAATGAATTGAATTAAATGATGTTACATAAAACCTAGGATATGAATGATGATACTATGATTGTAGGTATATTAATGACAACATATATACATGTATTTTGTTGGCCTAGAAACCTGCCCGAGATTTACTCGTTAGGAGTAAATATTAGATAGTCCCCTATTTGGGACTATTCTTGAACACTTAATCTCACTTAGGATGTAAGTGTATAATGTGTATTCAATTTTCATGATGTTTCGTCAGCACTTCCCCATTTGTTCTCAAAGTACATATGTCGGTGGGCATTTGCCCATGTATATCAGTGTACTTGGAGAACTACGGGGAAATGTTGCCAAAATTTCTTGAAAATCCAATACACATTATACACTTACTGGTGAGATTAGGTGATCAAGAATGGGATAGGTGGTACACATTTATTATATATAACACCCTCAACCCTAAACTTTTAACCATAAACCCTAATCTTTTAACTCTAAACCCTAATCTTTTAACCCTAAACCCTAATATATACTTGTTTTCTCTTTGATAATAGTATGGATAGATCATGGATGTCCATTCCAAATTTCTGCACCCCAGAGTTTATTTCTAGTCTTGATCAATTTATTAGATTTGCCGAGGAACATAGGAAACAACTAGAGATAGGTTCTACTATCCATGTAGGCATTGCGGTAACAACTTGAAAGTCAGCACTGGTGACGAAATCAAAAGTCATGTCATGTGCAATGGGATTGTACAAGGCTATATAGAATGGCATTGGCATGGAGAGATTTCAAACCTAAAATCAGTGGATGTCGATAGCAGTGCTTGTGTGGAAGAAGAAATTGCAACCGATGACGTAGATGTGAATGAACCAGTTTAGTAGACATCGTTGATGTGATGCTGGATAGTTGTGGGGTAGAGCACACCGATCCACCTCCCATGTTTAGAAACATTATGCATGATGCTGAGAGACCATTATACACATGTTGTACTAAGTTTACAAAGCTTAGCGTTATGTTGAGATTGTATAAGCTAAAAGCTAACAATAGATGGAGCGATAAAAGCTTCACGTCATTGTTGTCTTTGTTGAAAGAAATTCTTCCTGAAGGAAATGAGTTGCCAATCTCAACATACCAGTTAAAGAAATTGTTGTGCCCAATGGGAATGGAGGCCAAGAAGATACACACATGCCCGAATGATTGTGTATTTTTCAAAAGGACTATATATATTTGAAAGATTGTCCAAAATGTGGTGCGTCAAGTTATAAAATGACAACTTGGGGGGAGTCCAAAACTGGTTCTCCTGCCAAGGTGATATGGTATCTACCTATAATATCATGGTTTCAACGTTTGTTTGCCAATCTGATAGATGTGAAGAATTTGAGGTGGCATGCAAATGTTAAGAAAAATAATGATGGGATCCTACGACATGCATCTGATTCCCCATAGTGGAAGAAGATTTATTTATTGTACCCTAAATTTGGTGAAGAAGTTAGGAATCTAAGACTTGGGCTTTGTATAGATGAGATGAATCTGTAGGGGACATTGAGAAGCCAACATAGCACTTGGCCAATTATGCTTGTTATATACAATCTTCCTTCCTGGTTGTGTATTAAAAAAATTACGTTATGTTGTCGTTGTTGATATTGGGCCCTAAACAACCTGGAAATGATATTGATGTTTATCTTGAACCTCTGATTGATGACATAAAGAAACTCTGGGGTGAAGGTGTGATGACCTATGATGCTTCACAAAGAGAGACATTTCGTTTGCATGCTATGTTGTTTTGCACTGTTAATGACTTTCCAACATATGGGAATTTGTCTGGATATAGTGTCAAAGGATCTACAATGTTTCCTATATGTGAAGAGAACACTGATTAAATATGACTAAAACATGGTGGAAAGGCTGTATATCTTGGTCATCGAAGGTTTCTTCCAAAATTCTATCCGTACCATAGGTTGTGCAAAGCGTTCAATGGACGGAATGAGGAACATAGTGCACCTAAACCTATACCAGGGGAGGTTGTTTATGAAAGAGTAAAAGACTTTGTCAATAAATTTGGTAATAGATAACAATGTACTATGGAAAAACGGAGTGAAAAATCTTTATTCAAGAAGAAGTAAATATTTTGGGATCTTCTATATTGGAGTTCTTTGGTAGTCAGGCATTGTATCGATGTCATGCACGTTGAGAAAAATGTTTGTGATAGCGTCATCGATACTCTGTTGAATATACCAGGTAAGACTAAAGATGGGATAAAATATAGAATGAACCTATGTGAAATGGGAATAAGGACAAAATTAACAGAAGTAGTCAATTGCGATCGGAGAACATACTTACCTCCTGCTTGTTACACGTTGTGTAGAAAGGAGAAGAAAGCTTTTTGCGATTGCTTGGTAAATGTTAAGGTTCCACAGGGTTACTCATCCAACATCTATAAATTGAAATCAATGAAAGATTTGAAGTTGCTAGGTCTTAAATCTCATGATTGTCACACTCTAATGCAACAAATATTTCCCGTGGCAATTCGATCTATACTTCCGAAACATGTAACGTTTGCAATCACCAAACTTTATTTCTTTTTCAACAGTCTGTGCAGCAAAGTTATTGATCCTGATACTCTCGATAAGTTGCAAATAGAAGTGGTTGTTACCCTATGTCAGCTTGAGATGTATTTCCTCCTTTGTTCTTTGATATCATGGTACATCTTGTTGTCCAGTTGGGACCAGTTTTCTTGCCCCTTTGAATGATACATGAGCATTTTTAAAGGTGATGTTTGAAATCGTTATCGGCCTGAAGGGAGTATTTTGAGGGTTATGTGATGAGAGAGATTATGGATTTTTGCAATGACTTTCTGAGTGGTAATGACACTCCTGTTAATGACAAGAATATTGAGGTGTATTCTAGCAATGGAATTTTGGGATCATGGATGAAAGTAATCAGTCGTGAGAAGTTGGAACAAGCTCACTTGTATATTTTACACAACTTCGATGAAGTGAGTGTTTATGTCGAGGAACATACCAATTTCATCAAGAAATAATATCCTCGAGCCAATTCAATGTGGCTTGCTAGAGATCATAACAAGACATTTATTAAGTGGTTTGAAGATAAAGTCTTACATCAACTATCTCAAACACCAAATAATCTTGCTGAAAATATCAAATGCCTCACCTTTAAACCAAAATTGAATGTTATGTCTTATGAAGGGTTTGACATAAATGGGTTCTCATATTACACAAAGCGTCAAGATGATAAGAGCGTCGTCCAAAACAATGGGGTCACCCTTCAAGCGTCTTCATTGTTTTTTGCAAATGCAAAGGATAAGAGTCGACGTGAAGCTAAAATGTCATATTACGATGTCATTGAAGACATATGGGAGTTTGACTACATAGATTCTAGAATTGTTCTCTTTAAATGTAATTGGGTTGATAACACCAAAGGAGTTATAGTGGATGAATTGTGTTTCACATTCGTGAACTTTGAAAAGATTGACGAGAAGGGTGAACCATTCATATTGGCATCACAGGTGAAACAAGTATTTTATATCGATGATCCTACAAATGACAAATGGTCGGTTGTTCTTCATGGTAAAAGACAATTCATTAAAGATCCTATAGATGAAGAAGAGTACTATTGTAACACTTGGGCCCACTGCCCAAGGCTCTAGTAGGGTTTCAGGAATTACGACTGGCTCCACAAACCACCACTAGTGCTTTAATCTCACTCATATGCAAGCCAGGACCAACTTCCCGACTGGTCACCCATCCTAGTACTACTCCAAGCCGAGCACACTTAATTATGGAGTTCTTTAGTGATGGGCTCCTAGAAAAGGAGGTGCACCTTGGTGATATGGGTAGTCCAATCATTCCTTATAAGATCATTTTATCCGAGGCCTCAAATCCTGGGATGTGACAATCTCCCCCACTTAGACTCTTGATGTCCTTGTCAAGGCTCAACTATATGGCCTCATAATATCACCCCATTTTAATGCAGACCCAGAATGGCCCATGGACACCCAGAGACTGGCATGTCACATGCCCATGTGGGCCCCACCTACTAGAGGGGTTATGGCTCTGATACCATTTGTAACACCTGGACCCACTTCCCAAGGCTCTAGTAGGGTTTCAAGAATAACGACTGGCCCCACAGACCACCACTAGCCTTAACTACGCGCTTTAATCTCACTTATACGCAAGCCAGGACCAACTTCCCGATTGGTCACCCATCCTAGTACTACTCCAAGTCGAGCATGCTTAACTATGGAGTTCTTTAGTGATGGGCTCCCGAAAAAGAAGGTGCACCTTGGTGATATGGGTAGTCCAATCATTCCTTATAAGATCATTTTATCCGAGGCCTCAAATCCTGGGATGTTACAAATGTTCCATCCTTGAAATTCATAGATTTCAAGCCTAAATAAAATTAGGGACACATCTCGGTCCAATTGGGATAATCAAGATTTCCATATGGGTCCCTAAAATATTTAGGGGATATTGAAGATATTTGTGATCGTGGTAGATATCCAAAATATTAATGGTTGATGGATAATTAGAATATAAGATAATGAGAGGATTTCTTAGATAATCCAATATAATATGTAGCTTAGGTAATTATTTAAAGGATTGTCCACCTTTTTATTTAAAGCCAAATAATAGAACAATATGTAAGTCTCCTAAAGAAAATAGGAAGCTTGTTTCAAAGAAAAAGAAGGAATACATTCTTTCTTAAGATTATTCTTTGTGTTTCCATAATATTAGATGGTGTCAATTATCAAATAAAGAAGATATCTTTGAAGTACTTTCAGAAAGACAATGAATATTGTGAGTTTTGTCATAATTATAATGGGAAAGAGGTAGATATCCGTAGGGAGGCACGTTTCCATAAGTGTTTACCTCATATTGGGACAATTGTACATTATCATTGAAAGAATAAATTCCTTTCCATAGGTTATACACATGATGCCCTGAGAAGGAAATAAATACATGATGATTATGACCCAACCTATATCCCTTTACATTGCGGTCTATCCCCATACCCTCTATATAAGCAGGGATCGTGGGAGTTTTCTTCTACACCTTCTAGGGTACAACGACATCGGGGGAGGATCGTTGTCCACAAACAGACCTCCAAGGCTGGGTGCAGGTGACAACGTTGTTGTCAGCCTCGCCGACCTGGGTGCCCTCGATGCAGCCCAGCTCAAGGACAGGATCGATGGATGCCCAACAGAGGTGGTCAGCCCCCCCTTACCAAGCCACCACTGACCAGGGGTGGGGAGGCGCCGGGCTCTGAACGTGCGACACACGAGCCTGCACTGGAGCGTTTGGGACGGGAGTCGCCCTGATGAGAGAGGAGGGAGACGACGTTGTTTGTCCATCTATAGATGAGATGCGAAGATGGATGGAAGAAGATCAGGGGACCGAGGAGAGAAAGTCATCCAGGGAGTGGCTGTTGCTCCAGCCAAGGTCAGCCACCAACAGCCTCGACTGCCCTGTGTTCGACATCGGCAGCCGATGCTGCAATGCAGCTGGTCATCGAGTGGTGGTAGCATCGCGTGAGTAAAAAAGAGCATGACGAGGAGGGACACAAACGTGTTCCTTGATGGATCCCCTGGTGTGAGATGAGAGCTGAAGACTCTGACGAGACTACCTTACCTTCATGCTTGCACACAGGATGTCGAGGTATGGTCCATCACTCTCATTTTCTGTATTAGACCTGTAGTACCACGACCAGTCGTGACCCTATAACTCTCCTTTTCCTAGTCGTTATCACCTACCCCAGGATGCCCTTTGCGTGTGTCTAGTCATGGCGGAAGGCACAGAAGCCTAGCCACAGTGGAAGGGGGGGGTGCACTAGCTCAAAATTCCTAGCCTTTGATCCCACAGCCGACAGCTCTGCGTGCGCCGCGAGCCAGGCATCGGGGAAGAGGGCGACACCAAGTAGTGGAATTACCAAACTGCCTAAATCGCGTGATCAAATGCGATCACTGCGTAAGGGTAGTCAGGTCTTTTTACAGGTTGTTAATAGGCGTTCTGGAATAAAGAGTTAATCTGGATAATATACTGAGGTGGCACGATGCAATTGGCCTAAATAATGATAACTTAAAATAATTGTAGAAATTTCTAGGATGGTCAGATCAAGATAAGTCTTATATGAAAATTGATCAAGAGAATGAGTGGAATCCAAATAAAATAGTTTTAGAGGCTAATTATGCTTCATGTTACAAAAGTATGTTCAATACATGTTTACATGTGTTTAATGTAAAGGAAAACCTAGTTTTTCCTTAATCTGATGCTTAATTGAATATGTTCGATCTAGACATGTAAAATGAAGGAATCATTAATAATGATGATTAATAATCTCATACCTATAGATTTAGGGTTTGAAACCAATGTAGACATCATGATATAATTTTAATGCTAGTAATGTGATCTAGGTATCATGAGTAGCCTTATATGTTTAAGATGATGATTAGGATTTCACCTAATATCCATAATGGAATTGGTAAACATGAGGAGTTAGGGTTCGTAACCCTAATCCTTAGTCTAAACATGAGATAACCCTAAAGCCTAGTTTAGGAGCACAACTAGATCTGAAAAATATAATATGAATACATGGTGACACATATATAGTATGCGTTGTTTCAGATACTTGTTGATTATATGCTTGGTTTCTTGGATGTTTGGATACACTCGTAAAGTATATGACGTTCTACATAGTTTCTGCGATGGCATAAGGTACATGGTTACACTTATGAATACATGTATCGAATTCCAAGATTGCTGATGTTTCTTGATGATATTGAATGACAAATAAACTACTTGGTTGTTTATTTACTTCTTGCAAACTATAAAGTTCCTATGAGTATCATGTAAAGTAAATAATAGTATTCTGAACCTTGGGTTAGACTGATCTTAAGGGTAATGCACATGAGCCCCGGAGGGACAATGATTACACCTGAGGTAGTTGACCAGATATGGGTTAGAATATGAAAATAAGTTTATGTTCTTATATGCAAGATAAAGATATTTGCTCATATGTTACCTATGATTATTGTTTGAATTCGTGTACCAGTATAGTAATATACTGACCGCATATTTGTTTTTCGGCATTTTAGGTATCCAATACACTTGATTCGTGGACATGAGGGTACAGATAGAGATGTTGAAGACACTATAGTTTAATCATGAAGGTTTAGTCTTAATGTTTTATCTTCACACATGTAAAAGTTAATTCTGTTTAAAAGCTATGTAATTCCTTAGAGGAGATTTTTATGTAAACATGCAAATATTTCATCATTAATGGAAATCGTTTACTATTTTTTATTATTTCATGAATCTGATCCTGGAATTTATGAGTGACGATATGTGACTTTAAGGTCTTTTAGACACTCAAAAATGCTAGTCGTTACATTTGGTATCAGAGCACCGATTCATCAAATAATACTTAATAGTTATAATTTTAAATCATCCTTAGAATTTAAGAGAAAAATTAGCAAAGCATAATGTGTCTTTTAGGTTTCTCATCTCACATCTTCATCTACTTCTCATCTCTTTTCTTAAAAAGCTTTGAAAATATATTGTTAATTAGAGAAGAAAAATGTGAAAAGATATAACCTTTCGTGTAGGTCCCTCTAGAGAGGGTAGACATTAGAGAAATACATGTATGGGTAATCCCTTTCTTAGAGGAAGGACTTCGATTAGGGTATGAGAACTCTTGAAGGTCAAGGGGTATGGAAACTCTAAGAGGTAGAGTATGGTCCCTAACCCTTACCCTAAAACCTTAATCTTAATTAATAAACATGGTGTGGTGGTATGGGACACCACCCATGTGAAACTTGAAATCTTGAATATGAAAGATAAAGGGATGGGTTTAGGTAACCCAGTCTCCCATGCAAGTGTGCATGAGGATCATAATGCTTATGTAAGCGATCTTAAGAAATTTATGAACCCAATAGCTATATATATATATGAGAAAAATGAAAGTTTATATAACTAGATCAAACTCCTCATGTTGTCTCTAGAATTTTTGTGATGGTAGCCAAGCCCTTGGAGGGGAAGGCCGAGGTAGCACAAAGCCCCTAGAGGGGAAGGTGACCCAAGTTCATTGAATGGATAGAGATCACGAGGGGGGGTATTCTAGAAATTGAGCAAACATGGGTTGATATGTTATAATGATAAAAGTTACGCCTAATGATAAAAAGAAAGGGGATATCTATGAAACCTTTAGGGTTAGAGTGCCAACCTGGGGTGGGTCAACCCAGAGAGTGGGAAGATGACCTATGAGGGAGGCAAAACCTAGATCTTGGGATCAAGTTGTGGCTAGAGAGCCTAACCCCCTCCTATGAGCCAAGAAGGAACCCTAGGCTAGGACTTTCCCTTAAAAGGTAAGTGAATAAATGTATTTAAGTATTGAGATAACCTTAATCCTCACCTAGAGGAGTGAAGAGTTAAAGATATATAAAAAATGAAGTACTTACATTCTTTGCACCCAAGGATGCCAACTCTGAGTGACACAACAGGTCAAGCCCAAGAGGGAAGACTAGTAAGGCACCAATCCCAGAAGGGAAGGTGGCCTAAGTGGACGAACAAGTCCAGGAGGGAAGGTCATGAAATGGTCAAACCCAGGAGGGAAGACCAGGCAGGCACCAAGCCCAGGAGGGAAGGTGGCCTAAGTCCACAATGCAGTTGTTTAGGATCAAGTCCATAGAGGGGAAGATCACAGAGGTCAAGCCTAGGAGGGAAGACCGACATGTCACCAACCCTTGGAGAGAAGGTGGCCCAAGCCCAATGTTGGGACAACACTACATCATGTCTACTCAAAAGTGAGAGGTGAAGGCAATCCGGGTTAAAGAATAAAAAAAGAGAGAATAATGTGCTTAAAAGATGTGACATCTCAAAAGAAACCCTTAGGGAGGGTAGAGTCCTAATGCAATCTTAGTGTCAAGTAGGGTGTATTAGAGGTACATAGTACAGATGGGTTGTGAGTTGATAAGCCCTGAATGCATGTGACCAAGTGGTCAGGAGGTAACAGTTGGTTTGCCCTAGGCCTATGTCTCAGGAGGATGGCCACCTCCCTGATGTTCATGTGGCTCAATAGGGTGAATGTAAAGACACTCCCTTGGTGCATAAGGATAATATCAATCCAAAAGTATCTATACCCATAGAGACCTCGAGGATTTGGCTAAGGCTCATAATGATACATGAGATGTAAATATATAGATATAAGGAAGTCATGAAAACTTGAGAGAAGTTGTGCCCTAACTTAAGAGTAAGAAAGGGGACACTTGACTTCATGGGATATAAGAATGCTGTGAAATTGAGAACAAGTAAGTTTAGAGTCATATAGAGTATGATTCAACTTAATATGTGAAATTAAAAGGTAATGTGTGGATGTACTATCTCTGCTTTTGGAATGGAATGAACTTTGTGTTTGGGCTGCAACCAAATGCTTATTTCATTTCATTATGAGGGAGGGATATTGGGTAGACACACATTATGCTTAAAATTGAGAATAAATGTCTTAAGTTGAATGTGTAATGACATGAAGTAGAGTTAGAGGTGTTACCTCACCCTTGTGTTAAAAGTAATGAATAATAGGTTGGAAACCTAGGTGAAAAGAGAAATCACTAAGTAATAATGAAATCATCAAGAGATGATGGGACTACTAGAGATATGGATATACTTGAATTTCAATTCAAGTGCCAATCTTAGTAATAAAATGAAAATTGATTAAGTACGGTCTTAACCCTAATTTTTGAAAATAATACGAGTTATCATTCATCTAGGCTTAGTGGGCCTGAATTTTGAGGCCAAAATTCCTTTTAAGGAGGGGTGAATGTTACATCCTTGAAATTTGTGGATTTCAAGCCTAAATAAAATTAGGGACACATTCTGGTCCAATTGGGATAATCAAGATTTACATATGGGTCCCTAAAATATTTAGGGGATATTGAAGATATTTGTGATTGTGGTAGATATCCAAAATATTTATGGTTGATGGATAATTAGAATATACGATAATGAGAGGATTTCTCAGATAATCCAAGATAATATGTAGCTTAGGTAATTATTTAAAGGATTATCCAACTTTTTCTTGAAAGCCAAATAATAGAACAATATGTAAGTCTCCTAAAGAAAATAGGAAGCTTGTTTCAAAGAAAAAGAAGGAATACATTCTTTCTTAAGATTATTCTTTGTGTTTCCATAATATTAGATGGTGTCAATTATCAAATAAAGAACATATCTTTGAAGTACTTTCGGAAAGACAATGAATATTGTGAGTTTTGTCATAATTATAATGGGAAAGAGGTAGATAGCCTTTGGGAGGCACGTTGCCTTAAGTGTTTACCCCATATTGGGACTATTGTACATTATCATTGAAAGAATAAATTCCTTTCCATAGGTTATACTCATGATGCCCCAAGAAGGAAACACATACATGATGATTATGACCCGACCTATATCCCTTTACATTGCGGTCTGTCCCCATACCCTTTATATAAGATGGGATCATGGGAGTTTTCTTCTACACCTTCTAGGGTACAACAGCATCAAGGGAGGATCGTTGTCTATGAACAAACCTCTAAGGCTGGGTGCAGGTGACAACATTGTTGTCAACCTTGTCGACCTGGGTGCCCTCGATGTAGCCCAGCTCAAGGACAAGATCGGCGGATGCCCAACAGAGGTGGTCGGACCCCCTACCAAGCCACCACAGACCAGGGGTGGGGAGGCACTGGGCTCTGAACGTGTGACACATGAGCTTGTACTGGAGAGTTTGGGGTGGGAGTCGCCCTGACGAGAGAGGAGGGAGAAGACGTTGTCCATCCATCTATAGACAAGATGCGAAGACGGATGGAAGAAGATCAGGGGACCGAGGAGAGAAAGTCATCTAGGGAGTGGCTGCTACTCCAGCCAAGGTCAGTCACCAGCAGCCTCGACTACCCTGGGTTTGACACCGGAAACCGACGTTGCAATGCGGCTGGTCATCGAGTGGTGGTAGCATCACGTGAGAAACAAAGAGCGTGACGAGGAGGGACACAACCGTGTTCCTTGATGGATCCCCTGGTGCGAGATGAGAGCTGAAGACTCCGACGAGACTACCTTACCTTCATGCTTGCACATAAGATGTCAAGGTATGGTCCATGACTCTCATTTTCTGTATTATACCTATAGTACCATGAACAGTCGTGACCCTATCAATCTCCTATTCCTGGTCATTATCACCTACCCCAGGATGCCATTTGCATGTGTCTATTCATGGAAGAAGGCACAGAAGCCTAGCCACAATAGAAGGGGGGGGGGCTAGCTCAGAATTCCCAGCCTTTGATCCCACAACCGGCCGCTCTATGTGCGCCACGAGCCAGGCATCGGGGAAGAGGGCGACACCAAGTAGTGGAATTACCAGACTACCCAAACCACGTGATCAAATGCAATCACTTCATAAGGGCAATTAGGTCTTTTTATAGGTTGTTAATAGGCATTCTGGAATAAAGAGTTAATCTAGATAATATGCTGAGGTGGCGCGATGCAATTGGCCTAAATAATGATAACTTAAAATAAATGTAGAAATTTCTAAGATGGTCAGATCAAGACAAGTCTTATATGAAAATTGATCAAGAGAACGAGTGTAATCCAATTAAAATAGTTTTAGAGGCTAATTATGATTTATGTTCCAAAATTATATGCAATACATGTTTAGATGGGTTTAATGTAAAGGAAAATCTAGATTTTCCTTAATCTGATGCTTAATTGAATATGTTCGATCTAGACATGTAAAATGAAGGAATCATTGATAATGATGATTAATAATCTCATTCCTGTAGATTTAGGGTTTGAAACCAATGTAGACATCGTGATATAATCTTAATGCTAGTAATGTGATCTAGGTATCATGAGTAGCCTTATATGTTTAAGATGATGATTAGGGTTTCACCTAATATGCATAATGGAATTGGTAAATGTGAGGAGTTAGGGTTCGTAACCCTAATACTTAGTCTAAACATGAGATAACCCTAAATCCTAGTTTAGGAGCACAACTAGATATGAATAATATAATATGAATACATGGTGACACATATGTAGTATGCTTTGTTTCAGATACTTGTTGATTATATGCTTGGTTGCTTGGATGTTTGGATACACTCATAAAGTATATGATGTTCTGCATAGTTTCTGTGATGGCATAAGGTATGTTGTTACACTTATGAATACATGTATCGAATTCTGAGATTGTCTATGTTTCTCGATGATATTAAACGACAAATAAACTGCTTGGTTGTTTATTTACTTCTTGCAAACTATAAAGTTCCTATGAGTATCATGTAAAGTAAATAATAGTATTCTAAACACTGGGTTAGACTGATCTTAAGGGTAATGCACACGAGCCCCAGAGGGATAGTGATTACACCTGAGGTAGTTGACCAAATATGGGCTAGAATATGAAAATAAGTTTATGTTCTTATATGCAAGATAAAGATATTTGCTTATATGTTACCTGTGTTTATTGTTTGAATCCGTGTACCAGTATAGTAATCTACTGACCGCGTATATGTTTGTCGGCATTTTAGGTATCATATATACTTGATTCGTGGACATGAGGGTAATATAGAGATGTTGAAGACACTATAGTTTAATCATGAAGGTTTAGTCTTAATGGTTTATCTTCACACATGTAAAATTTAATTCTGTTTAAAAACTATGTAATTCCTTAGAGGAGATTTTTATGTAAACATACAAATATTTGATCATTAATGGAAATCATTTACTGTTTTGTATTATTTCATGAATCTGGTCCTGGAATTTATGAGTGATGATATGTGACTTTAGGGTCTTTTAGACACTCAAAAGTGAGGGTCGTTACAACTATGATAAGTATGATGACTCGAGTCCATTCTTAGTTGGGTTGCCAACACCACCAAATATTTAAGCTAATGATGACTTGTAAGTGCACAGAGATCACACTGACGGAATGTTAATTGATAAAAGATCACAGTATTAGAGGGATGTTTTTATTTTTTTATATGTTTTATTTTTCTAAATGTGAACTTTACAATGTTTTATTATCTTCTAGTTATGTTAAATGTTAAATGTTTGATTTTTTATTGACACTTTCAGATGGTAAGCATGAGTATGATGACAGTGATGATGATTACCATGAGGGTGAGGATATCAGTGCAGTGCCTTAGAATGTAAGTTTTTAAAATACATCATATATTTCTATGTATATGTCCATTTATAAGTTATATCCTGTAAGTGTTGTTTTTTAAATTTTAGGTTGATGATGTACCCCCTGAACAACTTGAGGCACTTGATGAGCAGTGAAACAAAATTTAAAAAGTGAGGGGCATCACTATGATGAACAAGTTACTACAACAAAGGGGTAATGGACCCAAACTAGTTGTGGATTTTAATCATGCATGAAATCTAGTTGGAGTGAACCACAACTTGTTTATTTCATATCTTAGGGCTCTTACTCGTAGCCATTGTAGTCCAAATGTAGAGTCTTGGCATAAAGTTCCTAAGGAGAAGAAAGACTTAGTATGGAAGGAACTATGCGTGAGTTATTATTATTTGCAATTCTATTTACAGATTACTAATTTTTAGAATTCTAGTTAAATATATGAAATTTTGCAGAGTATATTTGAACTGGATGAAAGCCTACATTGTAAATGTGTGATGCAGCGTAGTGGGAGGGTCCTAAGGAACTATAGGATGAATCTCACCTGAGATTATATATGATATGATGAGAAGATGAAGAAGTCAGCCACTGAGCAATGGAACTACCTGGACCCCATAGACTGGGAGGAGTTTGTTGCCAAAAGAAAAACTGATGAATTCAAGGTATTAAGCGCCACTCCCAATTTAATTAATATACATTCTTATGTATTCACTAATTCAAGATTGACCTTTAGTTTTACTAACCAAATTAATGTGCTTACTAACAAGGCTATTGGTGATGCTCAAAGAGCAAGGGGTGCACTGAATGTGTATGGCCACACGATGGGTCCAAAAGTCTGTGTAGGCATTTGCCAAAGACTACAAGCTACTTTTGCTGAGTCTACTATTACTCAGGAGACTGGGGAGTCCTCTACTATTACTCCCACACCTCTACCTCGCCATGCTGTGTGGATAGCTGGGAGGAAAAATAAGAAAGGAGATATAACCAAAACCACAACTACTGAGACGACTAAAAAAATGGTAAAATTCAACTCTCAAAGCAATCAATATTGATTATTATGTTTACTTACCAATTTCTATTGATGGCAATTAGCGGGAGCTTCACAAGTAGAGGAATCAAGGCAAGTTCATCCTGAGGGCACAAGGGATGAATTGACAGTTGCTCTTGGTAACCCAAAGCATCCTAGACGTGTTAGGGTGCAGGCGTTGGTGTGGGCATAAAAGTGTTCTTTGGGCCATCACATTGAAAACATGTCCCAAAAGTGAGATTTTCAAAAGCTGAGGTAACATGTTCTTTTTTTAGAATGTTATTGCAAAAGGGAATTCAATAATCAAAAGCTAGCATTTCTTTTGTCCATGTATATGTAGATGAGTTAATTAATAGGAGATTCCATGAAGCAATGCGCAAGTGGTAGACATCTCTTACTGCCACTCAGACAGTACCTGTGGTGTGCTACTCTTCTCCTACTATAGAGGTGGTTGGAAGTTTTCCTATAGACCCACCACCTAGAACATCCACTGTAAGTATTTTTATGACATAGTTGCTAGTATTTTCAAAATGATATGCTTATGTATATATGTATATAACATACTTTACATAAATTTGTAGGGGTTGAAGCCATGCCATCTAAAAAGCAAAGAATTTATCGTTACAGAAGCTGAGGCTTACCCACCCCTCCTAGAGGACATGTTTCATGGCACTCCAGTACCATATGGTGTGATTCGTATGAACCTGAGACTTGTACTCCACCAGTGGAGGCATCATCCATTGCCATATGCCCACCTAGATTCTAAAAACGCTTGGTGAAGCAGAAGGCAGAGTGATATTATGGCCTGAAATGGATGTCGTCTATACTAATATTGTATGGTAAGTTTACATTACGTTAATTTGTTAGCATGTATATATGAGCTAGTTAATTGATCTGAAATTATATATACATGTCAAAAGGAAGAAACCCGCTTCAACTCGGCCTCCACCTCCACCTCCTCCTGAAGTGCCTAGTTGGCTTCCAAGGGACCTATATGACTCGTTAGGTCCTAATTGTAAGGGTATGACAATATGAATAGGCGAACATGACCCTAATTGTCCTATAAATGTTTCAATTCTGATGGATGCTGTAGGTGAATCATACGATAACAAAATATTTATACAAGATATTTTCGAGTTGTTTCATTATGATTGGATGATTACATCTATGATAGAGCTATGGGTATGGTGATATCTTATTTATATATCCATATACCTTATTTTATATACAGTGATCAAGTTTCTTATATATTAGTGCATACATAATACATGTTTTGTAGCCACTTACACACAATCTGTAAAGATTTTTCATTTTCCCATGTGGGATTTCTATTTACATCTTTGATCAATCGTGTAGATAAAGAGCCTTCATTAGTTACCTCATACTGCTCTATTGCTTTTAAATATTTTGGTAAAAAAACAAGATGGTGATAATAGCTCCATTCAATGTTTAGTAAGCTTACTCTGCTTATAATTTGGACTTAAGAAAATTACATTTTTATTGTGGATTTTGAGTTATTAATTTTTAACTTTCTTACCTCTAGTTCTAATCATTAGGAGTTACTGGTTATTGTCCCCAAGATGTGGACTGTTTATTATCTAGATCCTTCGGAATATAGACACTCAACGAAAAGGCCATTATTCACGTGAGAAATCTTTCATATTTTATATCCGTTAACATCTATTATTACATTATTATTTAATATTGCAATTTAATATGTTACATTAACATGTAGGGATTTAAAAGTGTTCAAAAAAGCTGGAGGAAACATGACCAAGACAAAGAAACCATTAATTTGGGAGAATGTGAAAGTAATTTCCTAACTCCAATGTATATATTATTTATGTGAACTATGCTTGTTTCTATTTCTTAACATTTTGTATGTTTCAATTTATAGTGTGTTACACAAAACAACGGATAGGCATGTGCATACTACGTGATGTGATATATGAACCTAATTATCAAACATGTTGCAGTGGAAATTGATACCATACAACATGTATTATATATAGTCTCACTAAATAATATGAAATATATCAATCTTATTATATATTATTAATTTTATATATACGTCATTCTCTTTGTAGGTGTTTAAAACCAGTGACTTCACTATAGGTGAATAGTTATTAGATGTACATACTCCCTATATGACGGAAGAATTAAATGATGTAAGAGAACAATGGGCAAAAGCCTTACAAGTAGTGGGAGTTTTTTATTATCATTGGAATACTAATGGCGATGATGACGATGATAATGATAAAGAATGATATTTCTAAACTTTGTTTTCATAATTATTTCTATATTTGATGACATGTTAAACTTTGAAAGACACACTTATATATACATGTCTGAATGATTTTTTTTGAATTGTATTATCTATATACATATGTGTGAAGATGAATACATGAATGTTTCTACATGTGTCCGAATGGGAAAAGAGATGAAATGAATGGAACTACATGTTGCTACATGTGTGTGAATATGAAATAGAGGAATGAAATGGAACTACAGGTTTCTACATTTGTGTGATGAAATCATAATATGAAATGTGCTTATACATGTGTGTGAATCATTCCATATATTAATGTTGTCCATACATATTAATTTTGTAGGTTTGTGTCCTGTTGTTGGCTGAAATCAATAGATGCTATAAACCTACAGGTCAGAACTAAACTGTAGGTTCTACATCCTGCTAACCAGCCAGACAGTAGGCCTGCAAGTTGATAAGAAAAAAAATCAAAACATAGTCATCGGTTAACAAAAGAAATCGACAACAAAAACTTAACTTGTTGGTGATTAGTAGTTAACCGAAATCTTTATCCCCTAATGGTTTTGGTTACTATTTAGTTGACTTACAAATCATCAATAATTTTAGGTCAACAGAGTCAGTTTTTTGTTGCTAACCAACACCGATGGTCTAACCTGGGGCCAATTTTTTTCAAGTTGGGATATGGCGTCAGTTATGACTTGATAACCAACACATATGGTCCCCCTACTAGCACATTTTATGGGTTTGCAATCGGGGGATGGCTTTGTGGCATCGGTTATGAAACCAACGCTGAAGACGTCTACATTTATTGTCACCCACTTGGGTGTCACTTGGAAACTGACTTCTAAAGTCATATTTAATCGAAGCTAAAGGTTATATTTGTACTAGTGCATGTACTAAAACTACCTACTCAAGGTCATGTGTAGGATAGTTCCCTTCAATCTTCTAGATATGTCTAGAAGCATAAAATACCACTTTTCCTTTTTGCATTAGAACATATCCTAATCCTCTTATAAATGCATCAAAAAACACTACATAGCCTTTATCTACTTCTAGTAGGATCAAAATTGGTGCTAAGGTTAATCTTTGCTTTAATGTCTAAACGTTTTTCTCAAAATTATGATACAAAACAAGAAGAACATCCTTTCTTGTTAAAGATGTAAGTGGTGCTGATAGAATAGTAAAGTTCTTTATGGTCCCTCTATAATATATGAGGGACCAAGAAAATTCTAATATCAGCAGGAGTTGTAGGATCCTCCCTCTAAAGAATGGATTCCTCTTTCTTAGGGTCTACACTGACTCCTTATCCTAATATGACATGTCTAAGAAAGGAAACTTCAAACAACCAAAATTTACATTTTATAAACTTAACTTACAACTGATTTTGTCTGAATAACTGAAAATCTATCCTCAAATGCTTCTCATTCTATTCTGCATCTCTAGAATATATAAGGATATCATCTATAGACACTTCCATGAATTGTTCTAGATACGCTATGAAAACCCTATTCATCATGTCCATAAAAGTCGTAGGGGAATTTTTCATTCTAAAGGACATAACTACAAACTCAGAATGCCCATATCCTGTTGAGAAGGCTAACGTAGACACATCTAATGCCATTATCCTCAACTTATGATAACCTAAAATGAGATCAATCTTTAAATATTGTTGCTCCTCACAATTAATCAAAAAGATAGTTTATCCAAGAAAATGGGTATTTGTTCCTGATGGTTATCTTATTCAATTACTTATAGTCTATGCATAACCACATAATTCCATCATTCTTTTTTCACAAAAGCACTGGAGCTCCCAAGGGTGATGTACTAGATTGAATGAAACCCTTATCCAATAACTCCTATAGCTAAATCTTTAACTCCTTTATACTATAGGTTCCCTCATATAAGCTGGTAATGCTATTGCTTGACTACCAAGTAGAATCTATATCTCAAAGCAACATCTTCATGGTAGCTCATCAGGAAAAATATCTAGGGACACACACACTACAAAAACATATTGTGTATTAACTATTCTTTTATCTACTTTTGCATGTACCACATGCCCTAATAAGGCCTCAAAACTTTTTTGACCATCTAATTAGATACAGCAGCTAATACAATGCACGTGGATTAGACTTTTCTATATCTAGTGAAGACATGGGAAAAGTCACCTTGCTGAAAGGTAGCTTCTTTCTTCCAACAATCTAATTGGAAATGATACATCTCAAAGTAATCTATACCCACAATTATTTTGAAAGAATTAATTTTGGAGGGTATGATATTAACCACTATAGTATACTCACTGAATCTCAAAAGACATCTAGGACCTACTTCAGACAAAATTGTTGGTTTACCTAAATATACCCCTAACAAAAATTCATAAGATAAATCTTGGGGTAAAAGATTTAATCTGCTAATCATAATGTATCACACCAAAATCTATCAAAACTATAACTGAGATGTTATTAAAGAGAAGCATCTCACATGTAGCAACTCTAGGCAAGACTACTCCATCAAATTGTGTCATAGAAAAGAAACATCATGTGACTCTCCTTCTACCTCATGGTCCTCTCTATCTAATACTGATACTAGGTGTTCCCACTCTAGAGCCTGAGGTGTTGGGAAATATAGGCACAGAGTATAGCAATGACAACAACTTTTTTATCTATCAGTATTCCCATAACAGTAAGATCACATCAACTACTATGAAATAGGAGGGATGTTTTTAGAAAGTTATACTTGGTCCTAGAGAAAGTCTAGTGACAACAACTCACTTCAATGCATATGTTTCTAGTTGCTCTTGGATGGGGGATGTGCAACTCCTGGACTTCACCACAAACAATAAAGACGAACAACTTCTACAATGAGTCATGTGGTCTCACCATGGACTGCAAGCTAACTTTTCTCTCCTAGGAGCAGCCCAAGAACTCCTACCTCTAGAGTTTTCCACACAGACCAACTATAACTCCTATCATTCAACTAGAATAAACAAGAAGGAGTTGTCCCTCCCGTTGGCAAAATATTCACCAACTTGCCCTCCTACAATAACAATCCTTAGTTGTTCTCTCTAGTAGCTATCCCTCCCTTATCGGGTAGGAATTGCTTGGTATCTCTTGGTTCCCACAACCAGAGAGGACACAAGTTGTCATAGGAATTGATTCTCATTTGTCTGTGTTGTATTCTAAGAAGCCTCCAGTACCCCTCTATTTCTAGTAGAGGCTAGGGTCAGGGTTCCCAGACTGTGCAGGATTGTGCAAGAGTGGAAGGGATTGGAAGATCTTAAATTTTCACAACCCACAACAACTAAAATGGATGTTTGATGACCCAGATGGTTGTCTGGTGACACGACATGATTGTCTTGCACTTCTAGGTAGTCGTATGGCAGTTTCCCAACTGCACATGAATTGGACAATTTTAATTCCCAATAAATATCACATACTAATTCCTTGCACCACAAAAAATGCAATCAAAACAATTCAGGAAACAATCAGAATCTTCATTTGGCCCAACTTATCCATCTCACCCATGCGAGACACCTGTCTCACTCATCCATACATCTGTCTAGTGAGCCTGAGTCAAATCGGTTGGTTCACTCCTCAATTTGGGAAGAACTTAACCAATTTGATTTCAGATTAGCCTGACAACCCAAACGACTATATAGAAACTTGCGAAACCTATCTAGCTTGCCCAAATGGCCATCTCAACACTTGAGATGATCGTTTGGTAGTCCAGTCAGCCAATCTATCGATCTGTTGTGTGAATTGAATACCTAAATGCTTTAGTAATCAATTCAATCATCATACAAGATAAACTCCTTTTCTAGATGAGTTCCTATGTGTGTGACCCTATAGGTCCCATATCACATTGGTAGTGAATGTACATAACTAGCTTATGACATCACAAGCAAGGAGATGTGCCTAGTTGCACATCAGTGCTACCCAAGTGAATGGAAAGTTGGAAAACAACTTCAACCTATAATTTGTGTAAGGTGTTGTAGTGGTTGTATAATTACTTTGTCTCTGATATCTGGGGTGAACTCGAGGCATGGACTCATCATCCTATCAACGTTCATTCCATGTTCCTTGAACCAAGAGTAGACTCTCTGAGATAATGTGATTTCAATATCATATATTGATTCACATGTGCATGCACATGCATGTTTTAGTCTCACTTATCAAGTGGCCATGATATCATACTCCAGTAGGTGGTATGAATCCCATATTTATCACTCATAGTCTATCCCCATGTATCAAAGTCACCCAATCATCACCTTTATAACAACCCATGTTTCATGACTGTGTTTGATGATGTCAAAGCATACCCAACACCATGTGATGAGTGTAATGATTTCAGGTCTAAGAATCACAATCGCCACCTTCACTATGAGAGCTGACTATGATTTACCATATGATGGTTTCCACGTGTCCCTCTCAAGGTGGGTCTTGTTCAATACACTATTCCCTAACATGTATCTATGTGCCTGATTTGACATTTCCATATCACAACTAATGAGATTCTATCATCAACCAACCAAAAATCTAGTCTTATGTGTGCTAGTATCTATCTACCTTCCATAGTAACATTTGACCAAGGACATAATAACAATGTACATACTCTTAGCATTCACATGATCTCATTCTTCTAAGTCACGTACTTAAAGACATATGTCATTGAGTACTGACATTCTTTAGACATTATCTCACAATTGAGTGAAACAGAATGAATTGGAAGCTTGCTTTTATGGGTATTAATCAAATCCTTGATGGTATATGCCATGTCAATCATCACATGATTGGCTCTATGAGCATACCTTACCAAAAGGCTCCCATTTGTACTTAGAGCCAATCACCCATGATTTATATTCTTGGTGATCTAAACATGTCCACCATGTTTCTTCTATGCTATGCCAATTTAGCGGGTTAGCAACACTTTGCTTATAGTCGGTATATTACATGTTTCCTTCTCTCTTTGCTGTACAATTTCTCATATGAGATGGAACTATCATAATATGGTATCTGATATTGATTGCCTAACGATTATCTCCATTGTTGTCACAGTAATCCTATTAAGTCATCAATGGTTGGAACATCCATAAGTTCATATTACGAACTTCTTAGATCCATATAGTATCACTCTATGTTCACAATACTAGTATACTTGACTTCTATTGCATAATAGAATTAATGGCTATTAGTTCAGAACCCTTCCAACTAACAATGTTTCTCCTTTTAAATCATACATATTTTAATTTGTGATCTCTTTTGTCATTATGGAAGCTTACATCGGTGTAACCCTTTACATCCAACTCTTCCTTTTATTGCTATATATTTTGACTTGCAATCTATCCATAGGTACTTATCAAGTACTAATGGATATCTGTAATGACATTCCAATAACCCGTATTGGAATATACCATCATATTTTCATGTCCAGTACATATAAGGTTATATGGGATAATAACATCCATGATAGATCCATTTCTCCAACCTTTGGCATCTTAATCATGTCTTTTCCATTCTTCACAAGAATTGGAACATATGGTTCATGAGAGACAAATCTGGATTCTCCCTCATTGAATCCTTTCTGTGTTGAACTCTTTCAACATATTGCTATTGTATTTGTTTAAACTTCCATCGAGAAACATTCAAGAACTATCCCTATATATTTTGATCCTTATATCATAATATGTTTCACCTAATCCTTCATTGTTGAAAGTGTTTTCATGCCAGTTCTCAATATTCATAATATTTGAGATGTTATTCCTCATCATATGTGGAATACTCATATATGCTCCCAATAAATCTTTTGTAATCATAGATTTCATCTGGACTCAAGTCAAACTCTTTAACTATCTTTCCAAAACAAAAGATCTCATTTCTGAGACGCTTGTTTCAACCCCATATTGAACTTTGTAGTTCATAGACTTTATTTGCATTCTTGAAGTTATAAACCTTTTAGGTTGTGTCACATACACATCCTTTGATGTATTTTGTTTAAGGAATCTGGTTTTATCTTCATATGCCAAATCTCATAGTCTATTTTAACTATAACAACAAGCATGACAATCGGTAAATGAATTTCTATCATGTTCAACAACTTGAACTGATTTGAAAAACTTTCTGACCAATTTGTCCTTTTATGTTATCCATGTAGGTCTTTTCTACAAGACCCTATTGTACCCTTTAGGTGTTACCCCTTTTAGGTGTGGCTATCAAGGTCCTACCTTGTTAGCTTACATGGACCCCATAATGGCCTTGATCCATTACTTAGATTATGGGTTTCAATAGCTTCTAGTTGGCTAGTTGGCTCATCTTGTTATGACCAACCTATCTGAATTGTTGGATTCACAATCCTCCAATTTTAGATTTGTTCTACTAGAACTATTTTATTCTATGTTACAAGGTGAACTTGAGATTCCACAATAACTTGTGATTCTCTTAGTTCTCATTGTACCTCTTTGTTGATCTCAAACATTTTGAGTTCTGCTTTTCATCCCACTGATTCTTTATGAACTCAGTTATCCCATTAACAAACATTTTGTAATTAGATTGGGATTAATAGTAAACTTTCAACAATTATGGTTTGTGGATAAACCTTTTCAAGAAACTTCTTTCTTAATGTAGGTTTCAATAGTTTTAAATGTATTGGGACATTCCCAATTTATATCATATATGATGTCTTATAAAGCATTCATATGGTACATCATTTAGTGATATAATAAGATTATATTAATTGATAATTATATCATAAATCATCATGGTATAATTCCTTCATTCTGACACATCATCATGCTCAAATAGATTTAACTTGTGATACATTATCACAATCCTTTCTTTGAAGGTAATCACAGTATTGAAGCAAAGTATTTAAACATTTGATCTCATCAAAGTTTCTTAATAATTTTATCAAAGTCATACTTCATCTATAACCTTCTTGAACACTTCCAGATTTTTTTACCATTTTACTGAGTACATATTATCATATTGCCAGTAAATGAAACAAAGTATGAGTAATCATGTATAGTAATCATTCCATAAGATCTTCATGCATCACATGTATGAGGTCTAGTGGAAAACTTATCCTCCCAGTACATCTACTGAAGGATGACATGTCACATTATGTACAAGAAAGAATCACATATAGGTTCAATAATCTAGGGAATCTAGATTTACATCAATATGTATTCTAGGTATGCATTTCTTATATATACATCCATGGTGACTATTGCTAATGATATTCTTGAGTTATCAATTATAATCCTTTGTTATAAACATTCATCTTAAAGTCTTTCGTACAAATATCATAAGATGTTTGAGTGTTGTCGTGCAAGATCATATGTTTTGAAACTAAAACATAAACAATCCTTTATTGATTTATCATCCTTGTCATACAAGATGCACAGAAGAAATGTTTCTAATGACATGATGAAATAGAAGTTATATTAACTCTATTAAATTCCCATTGGGCTAAGATAAGTTTAAATGTAGACCAAAGCTTACGCAACTCTTGCTCCGCCTTGTCCATCTTTTTTCCTCCATGAGGGTTTTTACTTCTTGTCAGATCCTGTACATCAATATGTTAGATCTCTATTTGGTATCACATACCAAAGTAAGAAGTAATCAAATTTATCTTATAATGTTTATACTTGAAGTGGAGGCCTTAATGCCTTCCTTCTTCTACTTCTTCTTCTTCTTCTTTAATTCCTCTAACTAGAGTGGGCAATTTCTTTTCTAATGTCCAGGATGGTGACAATGGTGACAATCACCTCTTATTTTCTTCACACCGCCCTTTACCTTGAGATATGAAGACTTGGGCTTCTGGATAGATGTAGAACCCTTATTAGCTTTGCCTTTAGACTTCCCCTTTGTCTCACTGATCATCATCACATACTTGGGTTTGTCTTTCTTCATATGTCCCTCATCTGCTCTCAACATGCCTAATGACTCTGTCAATGACTTGTCAAAGTCGTTCATGTTGTAGTTCATGACAAATTGACTATATGTCTCTGATAGAGATTGTAGAATCACATCAGTGACCAACTCTTGACCCAAGCAGAATCCCATTCTAGCGAGGTTCTCCACATACCTAACAAGCTTGAGCACATGAGGACCTACTGGATCTCCTTCTGCCATGTTACATTTGAACTATGCCTTGAAGACATCATATCTCTCTTTCCTTGCTTGATCTTAGAACATGTTCTTGAGATCCATGACCATCTCAATCACATCCATGTTCTCATGCTGCCTCTACAACTCATAGTTCATGGAGCATAGCATCAGACACTTGACATCCATGACAACTTCAATATGCTTCTTATAAGCATTCTTATTAGCCTTTGGTGGATTTTGAGGTGGTTCCTTTGGTTCTGGTGTCTACAGGACATAGACCTTGAGCTCCTGTGTGAGAATGTTTCTCAGTGTCCTAAACCAATTGTGGAAGTTGTTCCCAATCAATTTGTCCTTCTCAAGGACTGATTGTAGAGAAAAGTGATTGTTGTTTGTTGCCATTTAATTCTACAAAAGAATTAACTCATTTTTAATTTGATTTGATTAGAATTTGGGCGATAATAATTAGGTCTTTGATTCATTATCGTTCTCATTATTTTGCTCAAATTGATAACCATCAAGTATCAATTTAGAAGACTACAATGAACAATTTTCTAATGAGCCAAGATCTATAGTGATCCAATTATTACCCAGCCTACATCAACGTCCATAATCAACCGTTAAGGTAGGCAATCATGCCGATTACATCATATGCAATTCTTGGATAGATAATATGCGCAACTCCTTGCCATAATTGTCTGTATGCTTATGGTCTTAGAGTCTCTAAGAATTACTACTTAAGCCTGACCCAATAGCCAATACGATAGATATGCATCGTGCTTTGTGTAAATCTACATATCTACCATCACACTTCCACGAGATAGATGGCGCACCATGCTTTGTGCAAATCTACACTTGGTCGATCAAGTTTTTCATGTGTATTGATAATGGAAAGCATCTTAGACTTAATATGTTTGACTGAGGGATTTATATATATCATATATATACATATATTGTATCCAATTACCACACATATAATATGTATCATATACATGCTATATCCCACAACTTAAATATACAATATAAACAAAAAGCAATTGTTGTGGCCATATCTACTTGTAATTCCTTAGAGCCAAAAGGAATTACTACCACCTAGGTCAGTGATCACATCACATGTATGAGCCTGCTATTGGTGTAGCCATGTTCTTGCCAATCTGGGTAGATTGGTTCAACCCTTGAACTAGTAGTCTCACCTCTTGGCTGGTTGGTAGGTCCTCCGAGATGGTCATATTGCCTCCTACCCAACCGATGTTTGGAATCCTTCCAAATGGTCAGTTGGGTCCACCAGGAGGTCATCTAGATCCATCTTTCTATCCTCTATGGTCCTCCTGATGGTCATCTCATCTCATTAACTGGTCGTCTCATCTGGTGATGATCATCTTCCTTGTCGTTGCAAGAAAAGAAACTATCATATTGCTGCTTCTTACATTGAATAAGAGAAACCTCAAGTTACATTCAAGGGGAGCAAATTTAGGAAAGCATTAATTTTACATTGGGAAGAGGGAGGTAGAGGCTCAATACACAAACCAAAATAAATAGGAACCAAACCATCCAACCACACACAGATATAGGGCATTGTCCATAACCACACTACACATCCACCATCAAAACTACTTTTAGGGTGACATGTGTAAATTGCATATATATCATATATATATTAGTTTGAGATTATGTGGTCTTTGATCAGATACACATATGAGACAGTTTAGATATTCACATTGTATGTAATAAAAAATGATTAAACCAATTCTGATCATATCAATTATCCTAAATCATAGTAAATTGACATGGCTTTAATACCACTGTTGGGAAATACAATGAGTTATACCTGGTTCTGGAGCAAGTCCAATGACAACAACTCACTTCAATGCAACTGTTTCTAGTTGCTCTGGATGGTGGCTGTACAACTCCTGGTCTTCACAATGAACAACGAACACAAACATCTTCTGTAGTGACTCCTATGGTCTCGCCATGGTGTGTAGGATGAGTTTGCTCTCCTAGAAGTAGCCAAAGGACTCCTGCCTCTAGAGTAGTCCACACGGACCAGCTAGAACTCATGTTGCTCAACTAGAATAGATAGGAAGGAGTTGTCCCTCCCGTTGGTGTGCTAGTCACCAACTTTCTCTCCCACAATAATGATCCTTAGTTGTTCTCTTCCGTTGCTATCCCTCCCTTATCGAGTAGGACTTGCTTGGTCTCTCTTGGTTACCACAACCAGAGAGGACAACAATTGTCATAGGAACTGATCCTTAGTTGTCTGTGTTGTGTTCTGGGAAGCCCCCAATACCCCTCCATTTATAGTTGAGGCCAGGGGCAGGGTTCTCAGTTTGTACGTGATTGTGAGGGAGTGGAAGGAACCAGAAGATCTTGAATTTTCACTACCCATGACAACTAAAATATATGTCTGGTGACCTAGACAGTCATATGGTCACATGACATGATTGTCTTGCACTGCTAGATGACCGTCTGGTAGTTTCCCAACTGCACATGAATTTGGAAATTTTGATTCCCAATTAATATCACATATTAATTCCATGCACCACAAAAAAAAGTGCAACCGAAACAATTCAGGAAAAAATTAGAATTTCATTCAGCCCAACTTAGCCATCTCACCCATGTGAGACATCTAGCTCACACATCCAGACAGCCAACTGGTGAGCCTGAGTCAAACCAGTCAGTTCACTCCTCAATTTGGGCAAAACTTAGCCAATCTGATTTCATATTAGCCTGACAACCCAAACGACTATATCAACACTTGCAACACCCGTCTGACTTGCCTAAATGGCCATCTCAGCACTTGAGATGGCCGTTTGACAGTCTAGTCAGCCAATCTATCAATATGTTGCATGAATTGAATACCTAAATTCTTTAGTAATCAATCCAATCATCATTCCAGATAACCTCCTCTTCTAGATGAGTTCGTATGTGTGTGACCATATAGGTCCCATATCACATTGGTAGTGAAAGTCCATAACTAGCTTATAACATCACCAGCAAGGAGCGGTGCCTAGTCACACATCAGTGCTACCCAAGTGAATGGAAAGTTGGAGAACAACTTCAACCTACAACACGTGTAAGGTGTTGTAGTGATTGTATATCTTTGATATCCAGAGTGAACTTGAGATATGGACTTGTCATCCACTCAATGGTCAATCCATGTTCCTTGAACTAAGAGCAGAATGTTTGAGATAATGTGACCTCAATATCATATATTGATATATTCACAGGTGCATGCACATGCATTTCTCAGTCTTACTTCTCAAGTGGGAATGATATCATACTCCAGTATGAGGGACAAACACCATATATATCACTCAAAATATATCCCCATGTGTCAAAGTCACCCAATCATAACCTTTATAACAACCCATGTTTTAGGACTGTGTTTGATGATGTCAAAGCATACCCAATGACATGTGACGAGTGTAGTGATTTTAAGTCTAAAAATCACAATCACCACCTTCACTATGAGATATGAGTATGACTTACCATATGATGGTTTCCATGTGTCCCTCTCAAGGTGGGTCTTTTCCTTTACATTGTTCCCTAACATGTATCTGTGTGCTTGGTTTGATATTGCCATATCATGACTAGTGAGATTCTATCATCAACCAACCCATACTCTAGCCTTATGTGTTACTTGTAACATCCCTGACCTGGGATATACTTAACCCTAGGTGTTTTGATTAATAAAGATGATTATATGTTTAATCTTATCTTGTGAAAAGTAATTAGGGCTCCTGAGAAACTTATGTTTCAATTTTGGTCCTGTTTAAACAATGTTGAAGCAATGTTTGCTTATTGTGGACTAAAGTGCAAATTACCCAATTTGAGGGGTTAAATTACAAATGTTGCATGATAAGATGTTCCTCATGTGTTGAAGCATCATGAGAATGAAGATAATGCAAAGGTATGGCTTGTGGTATCCTGAGTACCAAGGAAGAGCTCATAAAGCAATGTTTATGCATTAAAACCTAGTTTTGGTGTAAAGTGCAATTTACCCAAAACCTAGGGTTCAATATGCAAATTACTACTTCAATAAGGTCCCAAATGTTTCTTGGCACCATGTAGAGCAAAGAAAATGAGAGGGGCGCCTCAGTTGAATTAAGTTGGAGGAGAGAGAATCTTGATATTAAAATAATCAAGATTTAATCCTAATTGAAACCCTAATTCGATTTAGGGCAAAAATAAATGTATTAATTAAAGGACCTTCAACCAAAGTTAAAATGGTTGAATTATGATGTGCGTGGACATCCTTGATCCTTGCAAGGACCACGAAAATATCCAAGGGAATGGATAACTCACTCACAATTTTAAAAGAAAAAGAAATATCCACTCACATATGGATATTAGTGTAATATGATTTAAGGTGCTTAATTTTCTTTTCTTTAAAATGTGGATAATTGAAGGGAATAAGAGGAAAAAAAGATATCATCTTCCCTAAGGAATTTTAGGGGGAAGAGGCGGCCATAATTTTGGGATTAAATGGATTTTTACAAAGCATATTCTCTCTCATTGAATTTTTATAAAAAGACCTTTTACAAGCCAAATGAAAGGCTTTTTCGACCCCACTTCTTCTCCTTGCTTGGGAAACGACCAAGGGATCTTGGGAGGGTCATGAGGACGACCCCCAACCTGTTGTTAAGGTTCTTGATCCATTTCACCTTGATTCCATGGTGGAAAATGAAAATAAATTATGGATTTCTTCTTATTTCGATCTCCTCTTCAACCCTAGCTAATCTTTTCAACCAAAAGCTTGAGGACGCACCTAGGGGGAGTTGCAAAAGATTCATCCAACATTGTTGCCATGATCTTGGATCTTTGGATATCAATTGGAGTCGGGTTTTATAACTTGAAACCCTAACTTTGTTATTGCATTCAATTCCCCATCAAATAATGATCATTTCTCTATTTACAATTATTGATTTGGTTGATTGATGCAATCTACATGGAAATCACAGCAGGTTTCGTGGGTCTAGAGCTTGATGATGATGACATAATCATAAGCACACACCTACCCAAATATCTAGACCAAACGGTTTCATTCAAATATCCAAACGGTTTGTGTTTTGGAAGAAACGATTTCAAACCGTTTAGAATGAAACAGTTTCACTAAACTGCATAGAAGCAAATGGTTTAAGACCATTTGGTGATGTTGACTAGGGTTTACCGTTTGGGGACTTGATCATAATGATCTAGGTTAATGACCCATCAATTATTATTGATTAACTCCAATTGGTTCATGAGTTGAAGGTCCATCAATCACCTAAACCCTAATCGGGTTGAGTGCTGATTTCATAAGTGATTGAGTTTGAAATTTGGGTTTATTGATCCAAATGGTTTCAAAACCGTTTGGGAATCACCCAAACGGTCTCAAGACCGTTTGGAGGTCAACCAAGACCGATTGGAGGTCTAGTGTTGAGTATGGTTAGGTATTTGAATATTCAAACATATGGTATAAACCCTAATCTACTAAGTGCTGATTTTGCAATTGAATGAGTTGATACTTTGGCTTGATTGAACCAAATGGTTTCAAGACCGTTTGGGGATCACCCAAACAGTCTCAAGACCGTTTTGGGGTCACCCAAGACCGTTTGGAGGTCTAGGGTTAAGTTTGGACAAGTGTTTTAAGGTCCAAAGATACCAAATTGAAATACAATTAAGTGCTGATTTGGTGACCAATTCTAGGATCCAAACCCTAATTGAATGACATGGTTAATGATGATATGATGGGAAAACGGTCTCAAGACTGTTTGGAGGTCATCCAAATGATCTCAATACCGTTTGGGGGTCACCCAAGACCGTTTGGAGGTCTAGGGTTGACTATGGTTAGGTGTTTGAAGATCTAAAGGTACTAAGTTGAAGTGCAATCAAATGCTGATTTGGTGATCAATCCAATGATCTAAACTTTGATTGATTGACTTGGATTTTGATGTTGACATGGGAAAACGGTCTCAAGACCATTTTGAGGTCATCCAAATGACCTCAAGACCGTTTGGGGTCAGGTAATGCCCAATTTGGATGATGATCCAATGGTTTTAAAGTAACTAGTTTCACATTGGTTAATGTTGAAGGATCATCGATTCCAAACCCTAATCCAATTGATTCAAACCCTAATTGATGATTAATTGAGGGTTAATTGAGGGTCAAATCAGTTGAAGTATGACCTAATTAACTCAATTGAAGTATGGTTATGGGTCCAATTGAAGATTGGTTACATGAATTCAATGATTGAAGGAATCAACATTGAGAACCCCAAATCGACTTGATAGGTTGAGACCATCTTTTGTCCATGCGGTTTTGAGGAGGTTTGGACCAAATGGTCTCAAGACCATTTGAGTCCAAACGGTATCAAGACCGTTTGGGACCAAATGGTCTCAAGACTGTTTGGGACCAAACGATCCCAAACCAGTTGAGTCCATGCGGTTTCAAAAAGGCACTTTAGCAAACAATTTCAAGAACTTGCTTTAGCAAACGGTCTCAAGCACCACCTTTACCAAACAGTTTCAAACCGTTTGAACTTTGAAAGACTAAGACCGTTTGGGGCTCAAGTATTCAAGATTGATCGAGGATTCAATTAGTTAATCCACTTGGACACCTATTGTAATTGAAGATTCAATTGGTCAAATCAATTGGATACCTTATGTAATGGAGGTCCAATGTGATTGAATATCTTGAAAATTAAGATGATGAATGATCAATTGATCCAATGATGATTAATAATGACAATCAATGAAGGTACAAGGTTGAATCCCTAATAGAACCTAAGTGATTAGTGACAATTAAGGGATGAACCATATTTTCTTATAAGAACAATGACTTGGTACACTATGTTAATCATAGTTGTATGTACTCGATTGAGGGTTGATGTAACCTAATCAAGTTAAGAAGATGATAGCATGAAATTCATACATGAATATGATTCATGAGGTGATTAAGGGTATGATTCTTAAGCAAAGATATCATGAAACCCTAATCATGAACATAAACCCTAATTGTCAGGGCTATTGAACTCTAACCCTAATTGAGGGCAATTCTAAATGAAACCCTGATCCAGGGTGAGGATGTAACCCTAATTCAGGGTAACGATATATGAAACTCAAATCTAGGGAAATGAGATGTGAAACCCTAATTGAGATGTATAGTGAATCTCTAATTATGAACAATTAAATGAAATCCTAATGAAGATGAATAATAGACCCAAGTTGTGGATAACCATAGTGGAAGTCCTAGTTAAGGGTGATTCCATGAGAATCCCTAATTGAGGTTGATTCCATGAGAATCCCTAATTGAGGTTGATTCCATAAGAATCCCTAATTGAGGTTGATTCCATGAGAATCCCTAATTGAGGTTGATTCCATGAGAATCCCTAATTGAGGTTGATTCCATGAGAATCCCTAATTGAGATTGATTCCATGAGAATCCCTAATTGAGGTTGATTCCATGAGAATTCCTAATTGAGGTTCATTCCATGAGAATCCCTAATTGAGATTGATTCCATGAGAATCTCTAATTGAGATTGATTCCATGTGAAACCCTAATTGAGGGTGCTTCCATGAGAAACCCTAGTTGGGATGAATAGTAAACCCTAATCATGGGCAATGGGATGTGAAACCCTAACTCTAATGAAGTATGATAGTATGTGAAAACCCAAAGCCCTACTAAAGGGAAAAAGTATGTGAAACCCTAATTGAAGTTATTATACATGAAGCTTTAAATTGGGGCAACATGATGACTACCCAGAACCCTAATAATAAAACAACGGGTAAAACATTATAAAGGTGAAATATCATAAATGGTTGATTATAGGCAAGCCTATTGTAAGCAATGCCTTAACATGAGATGAGTCCATATCATTAAAGATAATTGGACCATTCTTATGTGAAACCTATGCACTTCATGGTAAGAGTGATAGGTTAGTGGATGAAAGGATTAAGATGGGAAATACCTTAATCTAAGATAAGTTGATAACTTAAGAAAGTTGGAAGTGATGAGGAAAGTGATACATCAAGATATGAAAGACTTCACAGTTAGCATCTCAAAGTTGATATACTTTGTAACTATGAAATCCTAATGTGAGATGGGAAACCCTAACCCTAAATTGGGTAATGGGACATGAGAAATCATAATATGATATGAACAGTAAGCCCTAACCCTATTGAGGGAATATAGGTGTTACTATTGTATTACATGAAGTAATATGTTATCGTTGCATAGTGAGAGGTGACAAGATGTTTAATGGCCTTGTGAGCCATATGGTTAAATGTTGCCCAGTGAGAGGTGACAATATGATTTATGGGCCTTATGAGCCATGAGAGAAATTATGGCATAGTGAGAGGTACCAAAATGATTATAAAAGTTTATTATAAGAAAGGATAATGTTTTAATAAACTTAATAAGAGGAACAACGATATTCAATAAAGAATGTGTAAAGCTATGTAGGCTAACCTCAGGGTTCAGAGCCTAAAGTAGTATGTGATGATCAATGATGAGTTAAAGGAATTAAATTCCATGAACTATGTAATCAGGATTGGTTAAAGTCCAATGCCTGGCTGTGTATCAGGTTTGGTTAAAGTCCAATACCTGGCAGAGGTGTAATGCCTGTAATCAGGATTGGTTAGAGTCCAATGCCTGGATGTGAAATTTGGTTTGGTTAAAGTCCGATACCTGGCAGAGGTGTAATGCCTGTAATCAGGATTGGTTAGAGTCCAATGCCTAGCTGTGAAATCAGGATTGGTTAGAGTCCAATGTCTGGCTGTGAAATCAGGATTGGTTAGAGTCCAATGCCTGGCTGTAAAATCAGGATTGGTTAGAGTCCAATGCCTGGCTGTGAAATCAGGATTGGTTAGAGTCCAATGCCTGGCAGTGTAATTAGGTTTGGTTAGAAGACAATACCTGGTAGAGGTGTAATGCCTGTAATCAGGGTTGGCTAAAGTCCAATGCCTGGCTGTGAAATCATGCTTGGTAGTGTCCAATGCCTGGCGGTGTAATCAGGTTTGGAAGAGTCCAATACCTGGGAGAGGCTAAATTCCTGTAGTGATAACACAAGATTGGTAATAACCCAATGCTTGTAATGATGATTTAGGATTAGTATTAATCCAATTCCTGTATTGATGATAAATGAGTACATGGTAGATATATCTCTTTATTTGTTTAACAAATTGGCTAAGGCCAACAAAATGAAACAAGAATGTTTCATGGGTGACATAACAAGATGATGAGTGTCACAAGAAAAGATTGATATGATGGTATAACATGTTGGATAAATGATATACATGTCATTCCTATTCCTTATTAAAAGAATAGATGATATATTGCTCTATCATAAATAATTGCAATGCTTACAAAGTTGAGAATGCTTTAAACTGCTTAACCTCTACTCAGTTTCATATCTTTAATTGCAATACAATGTTTAGACAGAGAGTTATATCTCCCGCTGGGGCAATTTACAATTGTCTCACCCCCGTGGGATCCAATGTTTTTAGGTGGACGTGGACAAAGAGGTAGGAAACCTTTGGCAGAGAAGGAACAACAGCAACATCGAGGACAACAGTAATATCTCAGGTGGAGATATTGCCTGTCCAGTTGTATAGATAGTAGTCCTATGTGTCGTCACTGTACTCTCAGGTCATTAGGATTTATTGATAGTTCTTTCATCATCAACTCGAGATTTTGGCTTAATGCCTCGAGGTTTTATGCTATTTGTATATAATGTTGAATAGGACGACTGATGTTGTAATCCTCGAGAAGAGATAGTACAAGTCATGTACCTTTAAATCAGGATGTATATAATGTTATACAATGGCCCTTGATGTAAGAGATTTCTTATGTTTGTATCTCTTTGCAAAAAGTTTTAATTTTTAGTGATTTTTCAGTAATCCGCTGCAAATGATTCGCTTCCGCTTAAGTAAATCTCGTTTTTGTAAGTTGGATGCCACATTATTGGTGTCTATCTACCTTCCACAGTAACAGTTGACTAGGGACATAATAAGAATGTACATAGTCTTAGAATTCACATGATCACATTATTCCAACACATGTACTTGAAGACATACACAATTGAGAATTGACATTCTTTAGACATTCATAATATTTCCTCATTATCTCAGAACTGAGTGATACATAATGAATTGGAATCTTGCCTTTATGAGTATTAATCAAATCCTTTATGTTATATGCCATGCCAATCATCACATGATTGGCTCTATGGGCATACCTTACCAACATGAGGCTACTGAAGAACTTTACACTCTAACTGGATTTTGTCTCTAAGGAGTCTGATATGTGATTATGGATTTTTTTTCCAAGTATAAACTGAATCTTTGGGCAGCTCCACTTAATATATTTCATCTATCCATAGTAATAACAAGATTGAGTTTTAACTCTCCAACACTAACCAGAATGTGTCCTACCATAGTTGTTATACATAAGTATATCCTATTTCTACAGACCTATCACTGATGTTGATTACCTTGAAGGCCTTGATGAAGGTTCTTCCACTATGTGAAGAACTAGATCCTTGTCCTCCAAAACAAACAAGACCTCATCCAATCTTAGAAAAGAAACCACCACCTCTTTTGGAACTGCCACTGCTATGCCCCCCCTCTAATGAAATATCTAGATCTTTTCCTACCTTCAAATGACTTATCAACATTAACTGACTCTTCTATATGACTTGCAACCTCCAAAAATCTCTAATGTTTTCTATGTCCATTTGTCCAGCTACTGATATGTTGTGTCTAACTATGGTCTTAATCCTTGTTGAAATATCCTACACTTTTCTATGTCATCCGGTACCAATTGCAGACAAAAAATAGCCAACCTTGTGAAATTTCCTCATATTCTCCAATTGTCATGTCACCCTACCTGATAGTTTTTAACTACCTAATGTTATCACTTAGATAGGTAGGAGGAAAATACTTAAAGTGGAACTCATACACAAAATCTTTCTAGGGCATCATTGTATTTTTCCTTTTATTTTCTACTCCATGCCACCATAACTCAACATCTCCCTTAAGCAGAATAAAATGCATGGTTTATCTACTTGTCTTTTGTTAACTCCATTAAACAAAAATCCTTCTCCAGTTGTTGGAGCCACACGTCTGCCACAACTGGGTCTGTAGTACCAAAGAACTCAATCCCACCAAGCTTCTTTACTAGCTCGTGAGATCTCATTAGATCCTTACTAGAAATGAAGCCCTCCTATCCATCTTATATTTCTCTTTTGTTTCTAGGACGATACAATACATCCTTACTGCCTCATCCCTATCTTTTCCTCCTTCAATCGTTGCTTGAGGGTCAGGTTGATAATGTCTCCCAGTTTGTTCCTCACCAACATCACATCCACTTCTATCCATCTGCATAATCTATAACAGAACACATATGTTAGAAAATTACAGCTCAATGAGGAAAACATCCTAACATATTGATCTGTTACTACTTCTATTCAAAAGTTGGGTTAAATTTCTAAATTCAAACCTTCACTTTGATACCAATTTAGTTGACATGACCCAAACCCTCTAAACAAGGATTAGGCCAATCAAAAAGTGATTAGATTACCATTCACTTTTAATCACTTATGGAACAACTTCTTTTTCTTCTTCTTATATTCAGGTTAAAAGACCTAATGAAACATTACAATAACTAAACAGATAACAACTTTTTTATGCAATACATGGAAGGTTAGAACAAAGTTTGACTTTTGTATAAAGGAAAGAGTTACATCATGAGATACAATAAGTTCCACATATTAAAAACTTTTCTCATCTCTCTTTCTCTTTCTATCTCATGATCTAAAGGAAGGATAAGTGATCCACAAACTAATCTAACTACTCCTTCATAAGATCTTAACTGATCTACTCCTAGTGAAAGCTAGATTTTGACTCTTCTAATAATGCTAGAACCCTATCTAAAAAATATTTTAGTAGGTCGATGAACTACTGGCTTAGTGCATAGAAAATCAACAGGTAACAATGATAAATTAATTGAGTGGTAGATATTATCTAGGATGCAAGCAGACTATAAAGGTAATTGAAATAATCAAAATTTTAAAACATGGCATGAATATTGAGGACTAATCATCAAATTATATCATTAAATTTCCATTAAATTCTTAGTCCATTGTTTTAATGCCATGCACCCACATGAGGTGCACCACAACATGTGAAAGCATTGTAGCAAGCAACAATCTCACTCTACAAGACTTAGAAGAATGCCCTGGATTGTAGGTGTAAAATCTATAGATAGCCTGCATGCAATGGGGTCACCACATCTGGCCTTGGTGGCTAATTGGAGTGGTTGGATATATGGACACCTTCTCCAAACCTCGGTACTTAGGAGGAGAGTCAAAGCACTCTAGCTTCATTTGCATCAGTTGTAACATCCCCAAATTTTGCCGTCTCGAGACTTAGAAGACCCGAGAGGACAAATCCAAAAACGTTAGCTAAGTGTTTTAGAGAGTGATGCAGAAGCATAATACACATACATGAACATTCAACCATAACATACACCATAAAAATTTCTCAACATTCAACATTTATATATATATTACAAAGTGAGTTATTACAAAACAATTTACAATTACACATTGAATGAAAATTCTACAGTCTATGAATATGTATGCTAACTAGGACCTACACAATAGGTAAACATGTACAACTTGCTCGCTCACATCTTTTATCCCATGCTAGCTCTGAACCTAAAACATACATGAAACAATGAATCAACACAACGTGTTGTGTACGTGGTAAAAGATACAATAGTATGGTTGCATATATGGAAATACTTGAAGAAAGAAGTAAGGAAAGAAAACCATTGCTTAAGGCAGAAAATCAGGTAAACACCTCTTTTATACATTTCTTTAGATGCAGTTGTACTACAATTTTATAAGCACTTATCATACATCCAATATGGGCAAAATTATTTCAACATACATCTAACATGGGAAATTCATCATACATCCATGTTAGGCAACATACATCCATACTGGGCCATGTGCTCTAGTAGCTACAACTCATCAAAATGTCCTTATATGTTTCCATTAGTTTTGGCGAAGTGTATAGTATAGTAGTTCAACCAATCAAGGTATAAGCAAGTAGTTTCACACAAGGTACACCATATCATAAGCAACCAAAGAAAACTAGTCTTATACTTAATAAAGACCACATACCTGAGTTCAAAGATTCTTATTTATCCTTTATCATCTAGACCACTGTTCATCACCTGATTAATAGCAATTAATCATCATTAATACAATGTTCATCATCATTACTGATATTTTAGGTCCAAATTAGGGTATGGCCAAAACTAGGTTCAAACAACCTAAAACTTGTGTCTTATATTTTTCTACTGATCAGGAGGTCATTCTAGGGGTCTAGTTCATATTTTATAATTTTCTAATGCTTGTAATATTTTCTAAATTTAATATGAGGTTTAATGCATGTATTCAGACATTAATAACAAAAGATCTATCATCGAGCAATATTGTTCATTTCAAAGTTCATATTTAGTATCCTCATGATTATAGGGTTCATAGATATATTTCTCAGATTTTATATCCATCGTTTACTAATTATATCATTTAAATGAAGCATCATCTTGTGAGTTAGAAAATCATGAATAAAATTGCTTTAGAGGTCTGATCTAGGGGTCTAGAAAAATAGGGGATGCTTTTCAGAGTCCATGGATATTTTTGGTGAATTTATTGCCCAAGGGGGATATTTATAGTGCATTTTCTAAGATAATGTCATTTTCTGAAAATCAAAAGTATATTACCTTGTGTTGTGGGGCCCACGGCCTGATGTGGCGCTCCTGGATTGGCCCACAATGTCCTATCCACCTACCCTGATCTGGTCTAGTCAAGGGAGGCCACCGGTTCTTGGTGTATCGCTTTGTCAGACCGGTTCGAAGCCACTCTCGTCCTCGTGTTCCCCAATCACAGGGACTAGACACGGGAGCCTTGTTCCATCACTCCTGTGTGCGTTGCCACGAGTGGAAGCTCAAGCGAGATCATGAGTAAGGGATCTATGGGTTTGGTAGTTGGGTGCTTCCAGATTGCCTCCACTAGCTTTTAGCAAACTAGAGCCTCCTCGGGTCCTTGAAGGGAGGTGAAGGGATCAATCCACAGGCTGTCTGCTTCCCCTGCCTCCGCCGTGAAGTTTGGCTCTGATGTGATGAACTAGACTGATTTTCCTCGGTCATCCTTTGCAGCACCCCACACACAACCAGAATCCTCTCATAGCGATATCTGCCTACATCCACCACCGCTGCAGTATGAAGATCTGGAGAGTCGAAGTAGACTGGTTGATTAAGGGTGGCTCCCCACAAACTACTCTGTTGATTTGATGACGATGAGTAGTAGAGGAAAGATACCCTTAGTGCTTGAGTTGTCCACCTAAAACACCTGGAAGTTCTAAAGCTAACCCCCGAATGTGCTTGCGGTCTTCAGAGGTGGTGTGAAGGGACAAAGGACTAGCTCTAAGGTCATCGTCTTCTTTCCACCAGTTCACACCATTGCTCCATAATGGAGCTTTCTACTATGATGCGCCCATGGTGGTGAGCAGAACCAGCTTCAGGTGACTATGATGGTTCTAATTATAATAGAAAGGTAAGAAATTGCCATAACGATGCATAACCCCCCTCCCCCCCTCACTGCCTTGTTAGTGAATTCGATTGAAGAAGGCATTGAAATGGTGTGCTGGAACACCCTCACCTCACCAGGAAATATCATGATCTAGGGTTAGTTGGGAAGCCATGGAGAAGGCAGATCTATATGCTCAATTGGGATCATGTTTCTCTCATATATCTGTTTCCTAACAATGACGAGAGATTTGGTACCCCGTCATCTTTCTGCTTTGTGAGATTCGGTGGTAGGAGACAAAGTCTCCACCGCCAGATCATTGTGGGATGGCTCAGATGAGGCCACCGTGTCCCATCCATGGTCCCAAGTACATGAGGGCCGCCCCTCTCTCACTTGAGTGGGCTCCGTGATACCTATCTGTCACACACCTAAGTACTAAATTACCAAAACACCATAGTCTCATCATATTTATATCAATAATTCAAACCTCCATACTCTTTGACATATAGTTCAAATGATACAAAATTTTAGACATTAGTTCCTTATAATGTTATCTAGCTTCCACATAAATGTCATACTAAAAATCTGATGTTTGATCTATCAAATAATTTCTCCAATAAGCATCATATCCAAGGTGTCGTAGGGTCTTATATAATTATTATCATTTGCTTTCCAACCATAACCACACAACTTCAAGAATCCTAAAATGTCATAATTCAACCATTCATATTCATATATATCATTAAAGGATGTTTAACCATATGAATACTCAGTTTGATTAACAAAAGCCATTCATTAATCAATTAGGTATCATAGTCCTCTATTGTATCTCAAAACACCAAATTTGGGTGAAGGAATCCATAATTTGATTACCAATTCCTCAATTTGGTATTCATCATCTACATATCATACATGGTCCTCCAAGACTATGCTAGTTATCAAAACCCTAAAATCTAGGGTCATCACATCAGTGGTTCCACAAGGGCTAATCAAATGACCAGTATCACAAGTACCACTAACATCTTAGGTTGATGTTGAGTACAATCTTTCATAAGGGGTCGACCCTCACTGCCCTAGACCCCAACACCCTTTTCTGGTATGATCTGACTATCTCAATATGGAATTATCATCTTGTGGGGAAGTATGTTTCTTCCTCAAAATGTAGGACTCATGTGAAGGTTTCTATAGTGTACATGGCATCTATCATATAATAATTTAAATTTTCCAAATAACAACTTTATCTTTGATAATATTACCCTATCTTTGACAATTGACCATTTGGCATTTCTCTCTTTAATTATCTGGAAAATAACACCTTCAACAAGTATCCCAAATAATAGTTCAATTATTTGTCTCTAAGTCCCCTATTCTATGTATCATCTTGCAAAGTAGCTCACACAAATTATGGAGCTTATCAACACCATAGAACATAATATACTTAATAATATTATTTCCTCTATTGAAAACAACTATATATACACAATCATTTTACAGTAAGTAAGAATCATTACAAAAACATATTTGTTGTTTGTAAACTATTAATCAAGTTTAGAAGGCGACTTTCCACTCACATGAACATCATTTTATTTACTGATCTTGGATACTATCTCTGATGAATCCACTCCACTAAGCTTGTATTTGAGCTTAAACCTTCAAGAAATAGCTTCAATGAGCCTTACACTGGTCTAACAAATCTACACAAAGCCTTCTTGAGTTAGAATATAAAGAAGGAAGGTCAACATAAGCCTTTGGTTGCTGGACTAAGATTTTCAAGAAAGGGAACACTAAGATAAGGAGAGACCTACAACTATAACTTACTTACCAAGGTTTATGCTAAAATCTTAGTTTCCTTCCATTCTTCACGTTTTCCCCAAAGATCACCCTATAAATTGTCTTCTAGTTCGTCTTTTCCATGGTTTATGACTCTGTGTGCATAGATGATCAAAAGATTAATCCAACAAAATAAATTTCACTTGGTTTTGATATATATAGAAAAATATATGGCCATTTTTGTGTTTGGTTGTGCTTGGCAGCGACACAGCTCAAAACCATTAATTTGTGAGTCTGTCGAGCCCTTGGTTGTTAAACTATTGGTATACCAAGCATTTAGTTGTTGAACCATCGATCTTACATGCCTTTGTTTTGTGAGTGTGTCAAGCCTTTGGTTTCTTAGCCTGTCGAGCGATTGATTGTTTAACCATCAGTCTGCCTAAACTTTGCTTCTTGAATTTCTAGTCTACCGAGCCTTTGTTTTGTGAGACCATCGAACCTTCAGTTTGTGAGTCTATCAAGCCTTCAGTTTGTGAGTATATCAAGATTTTGATTTGTGAGTCTGTGAAGCCTTCAGTTATTGAACCATAGGTCTTTTGAGAATTCAATCGTTGAGCCATCAGTCTACCAAGCCTTTGGTTTGTGAGTCTATCGAGCCATAAGTTTGTGATTACTGAGCCTTCGTTTGTTGAATGTGAAGGCACTCCTGTGTGAAAAATAAAAATACCATATCTATCTCATTTTAACTCTGATTTGTCTCATTCTTTTTGTATTAGATTCATAATTTAATTCTATAACATAATACATCAAAAATTTATAAACTATTAATTAAAATTTCTTTATGATTTTATTCCTCAAATGTTTATAATTCCATTCCACATACAGACGTGCCATATTATTATATCAATTAGGGTTCAAATCTTGATGTATTCATAACACATATTTTATTTGATTTATCAAAGAACAAGTTGAAGCTGAACCAAAATAAAAACCAATCAGTTAATAATGCAATGTGTTAATAAAGGTGTAATTATCTTTTGATTATTAACTAGTTGATTTTGGTTTTGGTTTAGCTTATTAATTGGTTGAAGGGTGCCATGATGGATATGGACAAAGACGATGGCGGAGATCATGATGCGCTAGGAAAAACCCTTGATGATGTTGGTAGAAATCAAGGAAAAGATCATTGTAGCAAGGCTAATCGGAACACAAGGACGTCTCCTACAACTTCTGAAGGATCAGGAGAGAGGAGACACACTTTGTCTCTAAGGAAGGGTGCGAGATGCGCTCGCCAACACCTGGAAAAACTTAGAATAAACTTAATTTATGTAGGCTTGAGAGGTGAATCTTCAACTCCCACTGAAGATCAGATGATTTTCATGGAGATGGAAGCACCCCTTAATAGGAATATAGAACAGAACTACACAGATGATGGGAACCTATTTTTTGCAGACAACACCCTCTACAAATGAGGAGAACTGTAACATCCCTGACCTGGGTTATGTGTTAACCCTAGATGTTTAGCCTAATAAGGTTGAGTAGATTCTTAATCTTATCTTGGGAAAAGTAATTAGGGCTCATGAGAAACTTATGTTTCAATTTTTGTCCTGATTGAGCAATGTTGAAGCAATGTTTGCTTATTTTGGACTAAAGTGTAAATTACCCAAGTTGAAGGGTTAAATTGCAAATGTTGCATGATAAGATCTTCCTATGATGTTGATACATCATAAGAATGAATGTGATGTAGTGATATGGTTTTCACAAGCTTGGGCACCAAGATTAAGCTTGTAAAGCAATCCTTGTGCATTAAAACCTAGTTTTGGTGTAATGTGCAATTTACCAAAAACCCAGGGTTCAATATGTTACCACTTCAATAAGGTCCCTAATGTTTCTTGGCATAATATAGAGCAAAGAAAATGAGAGGGGCGCCTCATTTGAATTAATTTGGAGAAAAGAGAATCTTGATATTAAAATAATCAAGATTTAATCCTAAGTGAAACCCTAATTTAATTTAGGGAAGAAATGAATGTATTAATTAAAGGGACTTCAACCAAAATTAAAATGGTTTGATTCAGATGTGTTTGGATGAGTTTAAAGCCTTGAAAAGGCACGAGCATATCCTAAGGAGGTGAAATCCCACTCACCATTATAATAAGAAAAAGAATTTCCACTCAAATATGGATATTCTTATTATAAGGGTTAAGGTGCTTAATTTCTTTTCCCTTAATTCATGGATAATGGAAGGGATATCGGTGGGTATAGAGATTCCATTGAATTCAAGAAACCAAGGGGGAAGTGGTGGCAACAATTTTGGAATAAATAGACTTTTATAAGTGATTTTCTCTCTCATCAATTTTCTTATAAAAGTACCCTTTCTAAGCCAAAACAAAGGCTTTTTCGGATTTATTTCTTTCCCCTTGCTTGGAAAACGACCAAGGAGCTGTGGAGGAACAGGAGTAAGACCCTCAACCTGTTGGTAAGCCCTTGACCTTCGTTCTCCTTGATTCCATGGTGGAAATAAAAAATAAATCATTGATTTCTTCTTATTTCGATCTCCTCTTCAACCCTAGCCAAACTTTTCAAACAAAAGCTTGAGGATGAGCCTAGGGGGAGTTTCAAGAGATTCATCCACCATTGTTTCCGTGAGCTTGGAGCTTTGGAGCTCAACTGGAGGCATGTTTTATAACTTGAACCCATATTCATTGTTATTGAACTCAATTTCTCAATTCAATTGTTTCAATTGCTCTTTTTGTAATACCCTTGATTAGTTGATGCAATTGCCATGAAGATGGCAGTAGATTTAGAAGGTTTGCAGGTTTATGATGATGACATCATCAAAAGCACACACCTTATCCAAGGGAATGAGCAAATAGTTTTCAAAACTACATGATTTAGTTGGTTGCAAAACCGAATGGACACTTTTGAGTTCAAAATCGTTTGGAGTATTTGGACTCCAAGACCGCATGGGTAATTCACTCAAAAACATATGGGTAATACACCCAAGACCGCATGGGTAATTACTCAAGACCTCATGGGTAATTTTACCCAAGATCCAATGGATAATTCACCTCAAAACCGAATGGGTTTCAACTTCAAGATCGATTGGGTAATTTAGTCCAAAACCGAATGGGTAATGGACTCAAAACCATTTGAGAGGGTTGAACAAGGGTTGACCGTTTGATATTACTGTTCCTAATTATGTTGGTTGATAAACCACCAAATTTGATGGATTAATTCCAAATGAATCATGAGTTGAAGGCTAATCAAGTAGGCAAACCTAATCGGATTAAGTGCTGATTTTCAACTTGAGTATTTTAACTTTTTGGGCAAACGGTTTCAAAACAGTTTGAGAGGGTTGACCGTTTGATATTCCTGTTCCTATTCATGTTGGTTAATGACTCACCAAATTTGATGGATTAATTCCCAAGGAATCATGAGTTGAAGGCTAATCAATTGGGCAAACCCTTATTGAAATTTGTGCTGAAATTCCAATGAGTTGATTTTGAGATTTTGGGTGGATTAGCCCAAACGGTTTCAAAACCATTTGGGGACTACCCAAGACCGTTTTGAGGTCTGGGGTTAAGTATGGTTGACCAATTGAAGGGCCAAAGGTACCAAATCACTTTGCAATTAAGTGCTGATTTGATGATCAACTCAATAGCTCAAACCCTAATGATTTTTCACTAGAATCCAAGGGTTGGATGAGCCAAACGGTCTCAAGACCATTTGGAGCTCATCCAAACGGTCTCAAGACCATTTGGAGGTCTAGGGGTGAGTATGGTTAAGCAATTGATGATCCAATGATACTAAGTTACAGTGTAATCAATTGTTGTTTTGGTGATCAATCCATTGATCCAAACCCTAATTGGTTGACTTGGATTTTGATGATGTGATGGGCAAACGGTCCCAAGACCATTTGGTGGTCATCCAAATGACCGCAAGACCATTTAAACTTGAGCGGTCAAATCAGTTGAGGGTCAAATTGAGGGTCAAATCAGTTGAAGGTTGTGGGCTCCGATCTCCAAATCACGAAATAATCACGATTTAAACTTGAGCGGAAGCAATCGATAATCAGCGGAAGACAAAAATCACGGGAAATTAAAACTTTTCAAGATATGAGCTTGAAACCACAAACCTTTTCCATAGAAAAAGGATTTAAACTGTATACATCTCTGTCAAATTACTTCTTGAGTAATTATATACAACATGATACAAAATCTCAAGAACTCATAACCAAAACACTCCAAGACCTGAGAGTAAAGAGGACACATAGGACTGACTCTAACTACACCACATAGCAGACTGAATCTCCACCTGAGATTCACTGCTGCTCCTGGTGCTACTTCTGTTGGGATTGGTCACCTTTAGACCGGTTCCTCCGTCTTCGATGACCACCTAAAAAGTTGAAGTCTACGGGGTGAGACAATTATACATAATTGCCCCAGCGAGAGTTATAACTCTCCACTAGAAGCTTTATAAACAAAACAAAGAATAACTTAAGAAGTAAAAGCTTTCAAAGCATTCATTAGCAGTTTTGATAATAAGCAAGAGTTCAACATTTATGAATCATGAAGAACATATACTTTATTCAGTGCAACACTAATCAAGTAACTCGTAGTTAACTCTAACAGATATACTACGCTGTTGATTATGTTTTTCAAACATTATTATGCCCTGTGGAGATGAGGCATACCACTCATACTCCAACTGATCACTGAGAAGTCACATCAGTATCATACATAGGTCATTAAAAGAGCCAGATTCTTATGACCTCATCTTCCTCAGTCAGTTAGAGGATTGTTTGCAGGACATCTGGCAGGACGTCTGCTATTTATAGCTCACCAGGGTAAACTGGACCTTCGCTATGCTTTTAGAATTACAGTGGCGTTCTGTACTCTCTTCGTCATCGGAAGATTTCTTGTTTATCTTTCACCGATGTGATGTTTTTGTTTACTTTGGGAGAATAGTGATACATCTCACCTTTTTGATTTTGTAGTGAAGGTTTGACGGACTATAAAAATCTACATCAATTCCTACACTAGGATGTAAGGTTCTACACATCCATATACCCCACATACTCAAAATTATGTGATCCAGGAGTTCCTTTGGGAAAACCTGTTTCACCATCATTTAGACTCTGACAATGATGGATCTATGATCAGGGCTCTACATTACACTTGATTAGTTAGGTACATTCAGTATTCTTTTAACATCAAACATTGTTCTTCAAACAATAACATCAGCATAACAGTTATAAATGAGAATACTAAAATTTAGCAGGCCTAACCCTTTTCAATCATCAGTTCTCAATCATCTCATCACAAGTCATCTATTAAGCATGACCTTGATGGTATTTATGGCTCTTACAGCCCATAAATCTTAATAGATGTCACTAACAGTGCATCAAGATATTTCACTTATTCATAAAGCTTAAGACATGCTTTCAATGAATATAGTATTGTAATCCATACCTGGATATGATCATCATCTCATGACAACCCGCAAGGTTAATTCAACTGGTAACAGTAAACAATTCATTCTAGAGGATTAACCTTCAAACTCTTAGAAGAATCAAGTTCCCCAATTTTCAAAAATTAGGGTTTACTATTCATATTACATGTCATCGCCCTAAAATTAGGGTTTACTATTCACTCCATGGTGAATTGTACTCATTACATCATCATGTAAGAGAAACATCATCATTAAATCTCTTAAATAAGATTAAGATTCACTAGACATCATAATTAGGGTTTCCATGATCTTACATATGTGGATCATTCCCTAATCATGCACATTCATGTGTATTGAAAGTATCTTACTTGAGTTTTCACCATAAAAGGGTACTTTCTCTCTCTTAGGATACTTTCTCTCTCCTCTTACTAGTAGATGGTGATAAAACCACTCTAGATCAGGTTGGGTTAAGTCTTCATTGACTAACATAAGCCAAAACATCACTATCATGTGATTAGGGTTTGATTAAAACAAGGTTTTACTCCATTAAACCCCTCAAGGGTATTTTGGTAATTTACCTCATGATCACCATCATGGGTCAACTCATTAATCACTTAGTCCCTTAATGACCTAGGTTACCATTAGGGTTTAGATTAGATCACCATTTAAACCAATTACACCATCAATTGATTAAGTACAAACTACCTTGAACACCTTCAAACGGTTTCAACCTTCAACCACCAAACGGTCTTGAGACCGTTTGGTTTCAAACGGTCTTGAGACCGTTTTCCCTCAAATGGTCTAGAGACCGTTTGGGTGCGTTGACCGTTTTGACTTTCAAACCGTTTGAAGCTCATGCGGTTTGAAACCGTTTGATCAAATCAACTTGAGATCGATTGGACCAAACGACCTTGAGATCGTTTGAGCCCAAACGGTCTTGAGACCGTTTGGATCCAAATGGTCTTGAGACCGTTTGGTCCAAATGGGCTCAAACCGTTTGGACCTCCAAAGTGGTTCAAAAGTTACAATTAGTCATGGTTAAGTATGTTGAAGCCCTCAATTGGCCAAAACCATATTAACCACTTATATATTGATTCAATTAGGATGAACCTAATCACTTGGACACCAAATTATCCCTCAATTGAAAGTCAATTAGGGTTAAGTCCATCTCAATTAGGGTTTCAAATCGGATAGTCATCAATATTCAACAATGTGAATCAATTCAAGGTTGAACCTATCAATTGACCTCCAATTGGGCCCAAACTTGGCCCAAACGGTCTTGAGGTTGTTTGGACATCATCCAAACGGTCTTGAGACCGTTTGCCCAAAGTTTGACCAAAACCTAAGTCGGTTAGATTAAGGTTGAACTCTAATTAGGTCAAAAATCAGCATTTTTATCAATTCATCAACTTGTTACAATTTGGACCTTCAAATCATTAGATTATCTCAACCCTAGACCTTCAAACGGTCTTGGGTTGTGCCCAAACGGTCTTGAGACCATTTGGAGGAACCCCCAAACAGTCTTGAGACCGTTTGGGTCCTTCAACCCAAAACTCAACAAGATCTATGTTTTAAAACAACAATTTTGACCCAATTAGGGTTTGGATGTTGAAGTGCCTTCAACTCTCAATTGGTTAAGAATTAAACTTTGATTCTTTGTAGGAATGAAATTCAATATATAACCAACAGACCCTCAAACGTTCGTCCCTTGGTCAACCCTATCAAACAGTCTTGAGACCGTTTCAATCCAAACGGTCTTGCAAGACCGTTTGAGGGCAAACGGTTTGAAACCGTTTGACCCCAAACGCTTTGCAACCGTTTGGACCAAAAGGGTCCAAGGTCGTTTGATAAAGTAACATAGGGATTCACGCCCCTCATCTTCAACCTCTGTCAAGGTCGGTTCTCCCACCGTTTTGCTTGCAAAAGTGCAAGGAAGAAGGGAGGTAGAAGAAGAACTAACATGCTAATTTTGCAAGAACAAAGTATGCATATAAAGCAAAGAGTTAGAGTTATAAAACCCGCCTTAAGGTTGTTACTAGAGATCCAAACCTCCAAGCTCCAAGATTTAATGGCGTCCTTGAACTTCACAAGTCGGCCAGAGGTGATTCCTCCAAGGAAAGGTAGGATTGGTCGGCTAAAACAAGAAGACTAAGTAAGCTATCCACAAAACCAACCTTAAAGGATGAATTCCTCCATGAATTCGAGCTAGAAGGTGGTGTTCTCTTACCTAGAACAGGTTGGTCGTCCCCCTGAGCTCCAGAGCTAGCCTTGGTCGTTTTAGGAAAGAAGAGAGGAAGTGAAGGAAATGAAGGATCCGTTCACTTATTTGCAAGGAAAAGGCTTATATACTTTAGCCCTTTTTACACCATAAGGACCTCTCAAGTATGGAAATTACATCTAAGTCCCCCCTTGCTCAAGGGCACGTCCACACTCATCTAAACTTATGCAAAGCTAATGAAATCTCAAGATCTAAGCGTGAAGAAAACCAACCTTCAACTAGGGTATATACATGAAAGGTCTCCATACCCATTTTAGGTGACTTTCACCACAAAGATCACTTTTCTTATCCGATTATTCATTGATGTGTCCCTTTCATCATATATACTCTAAATGATGACAAGAGTTATAAAAGATGTTCTAGAAAGTGAAAATTACAAGTTGCACCCCTCAATTTGGGTAATTTGCATTTTACTCCAAATTGGGGTTTTTCAAGCATAAGGATTGCTTCCACAGCTGCACCTTGGTGCTCAAGCTCGGGAAATCCTTCAAACTTCATCATAAACATCCTCATGATGTTTCAACATCAAAGGAACATCTTAAGTTGTGAATTTGCAAGTTGAACCCTTAAACTGGGTAATTTGCACATAGGTCCCTGCATACAACACAATGCTACAACTTTGTTTAAAAAGGAGCAAAAATTGAAAATATATGTTCCTGAGGAACTTAATTACATGCCAGGGAGTATTCAAAAGTATCTAATTACATATTTAGGCAAAACTTCCAGGGTTAGGTTATAACCCAGGTCAGGGATGTTAGAAATTATCCACCCCTTCACAAGGATTTCGTCCCCGAAATCGATAAAGCGTATTAAGAGAAAAGAGTAGGATATTTCCTTCTCATCTCATCTTCTAGTTCCCAAGTGGCTTCTTCAACATCACGATGGTTCCAGAGGACTTTCACAAGACTTATATCCTTCTTCTTTAACTTTTTAGTTCTGTTATCAAGGATTGACACTGGTCCCTCCTCATATGTTATATCTTCATTCAATTCTACTTCCATAGGTTGTAGAACTGACTCGGTGTCTGGGTGACATTTCCTCAGCATGGAAATGTGAAACACAGGGTGTAACTTCTGCAACTCCTGAGATAACTCTAGTCTATAGGCTACCTTTCCAACTCTTTCAATAATTGGATAAGGTCCCATAAATCTAGGAGTTAAGTTCCCTTTCCTTCCAAAATGAAGGACTCCCTTCCAAGGTGAGACCTTAAGATATACTCTGTCTCCAACCTAGAACTCTAGGGGTCTACGACGTTTATCAGCATACGATTTCTGCCTATCCTATGCAGTCTTAAGCTGTTGTTGTATGACTTTAATCTTCTCTGTAGTTTGCTGCACAAGATCAAGACCTAACAACTGGTGCTCACCAGTCTCATACCAACACAAGGGTGATCTACAACGTCTACCATATAAGGCCAATGCTATGCTGATAGCTATTGTTATAGGCAAACTCTATCAAGTTCAGATGTAGATCCCAACTCCCGGTAAAATGGAGAACACATGCTCTCAACAGATCTTCCAAGGTCCGTATAGTCCTTTCCGACTGTCCATCAGTCTGTGGATGAAAGGCTGTACTAAACCTTAACTTGGTGCCTAGGGCTTTGTGTAACTGTTCCCAAAAATGACTTGTAAACTGGGGACCTCTGTCAGAAACTATAGTGACAGGAACTCCGTGCAAACGCACTATGTCTTGAACATACAACTGGGATAACCTTTTAGCAGAATAGGTTGTTTTGACAAGTAAGAAATGTGCTGTCTTTGTCAACCTATCAACTACTACCCAAATGGAATCATGTCCTTTGCTTGTCCTGGGTAGGCCAACAACAAAGTCCATGGTCACATGGTCCCAATTCCACTGTGGTATGGGTAAAGGTTGCATTGTTCCTGCAGGTTTCTGGTGCTCAGCCTTGACCTGTTGACACACAGGACACCTCAGAACAAATTCAGCTACATTCTTCTTCATCCCAGGCCACCAATACATATCTTTCAAGTTTCGATACATCTTGGTGCTCCCAGGATGCATAGCATACATTGAAGAATGAGCTTCCTCCAGAACTAACTTCCTCAGGTTATCTACATATGGCACTATCATCCTCCCATGATAGCATGCCACCTGGTCATCTGACTCATGAAAACCTTCTCGCTTCTCTTCACCAAACTCAGATCTAATCTGCTGAACTGCAACATCTACTTGTTGTGCCTCCTTAATCTGCTCTCTTAGGGTAGGTTTAATATGCATCTCAGCCATCAACCCGGCTAACAATGACACCTTCAACTGTACATTGTCTTGCCTTAAAGAGATAAGCATATCTCTCTTAGAGCATACTAAAGAGTTTAGTTGTGCTCTATCCATGGTTGATGTTGCTGATTTCCTAGTCAAGGCATCTGCAAAAACATTGGCCTTGCCCGGATGGTAATCAATTGTACAGTCGTAGTCCTTGATTAACTCCATCCAGCGACGTTGCCTCATGTTAAGTTCATGCTGAGAGAAAATATACTTAAGGTTCTTGTGGTCTGTGAAAATCTAGAAGGTTTCTCCGTAGAGATAATGTCTCCAGATCTCCAAAGCATGGACAACATCAGCTAACTCCAGATCGTGTGTCGGATAATTCTCCTCGTGTTTCTGAAGCTGTTGGGAAGCAAAAGAAATCACTTGTTTATCCTGCATCAACACACACCCAAGTCCATTCTTGGAGGCATCATAGAAGACTACATATCCTTTTCCTTGCTCAGGTAGCACAAGCACAGGTGCACTTGTCAACCTCTCCTTCAACAACTGGAAAGACTGTTGACACTTATCACTCCAAGAAAAAGGAGCATCTTTCCGGGTTAACTTGGTCAAAGGTAAGGCTATAGAGCTAAAGTTTTTAATAAACCTTCGATAGTAACCAGCTAACCCCAAGAAGCTTCGAATCTCCGTCGGTGTCTTTGGTTGTTCCCATTGTAGAACAGATTCTACCTTTGTAGGGTCAACACGAATTCCCGAGGCAGATATCACATGCCCAAGAAAAGATACCTCAGGCAGCCAGAACTCACACTTGCTAAACTTTGCATACAGCTTGTGTTCTCTTAGCAAGGTCAAAGCTTGGAGAAGGTGCTGCTCATGCTGCTGAGCATCTTTACTATAAATCAGGATGTCATCTATAAAGACGAAAACACACTGATCAAGGAAGGGTCGAAAGACTCTATTCACGAGTTCCATGAATGCAGCTGGTGCATTGATTAGTCCAAACGACATAACCGTAAACTCATAGTGACCATATCTTGTCCTAAAGGCAGACTTGGATATGTCACTGTCCTTAATGAGGAGTTGATGATATCCAGATCTTAAGTCTATCTTGGAAAAGACCGTTTCACCACGCAACTGGTCAAAAAGATCATCAATCCTCGACAAAGGGTACTTGTTCTTTATTGTTACTTTATTAAGTTGTCTATAGTCAATGCACAACCGCATTGATCCATCTTTCTTTTTAACAAACAAAACCGGAGCACCCCAAGGTGAAGTGCTCGGTCGGATAAAACCTTTCTCAAGTAACTCTTGAAGTTGTTTCTTGAGTTCTGCCATTTCAGCAGGCGCCATCCTATAAGGAGTCTGGGCTATAGGTTTTGTATCTGGGACTAAATTGATTTCAAAATCAATCTCCCGAGGTGGTGGTATACCAGGAAGTTCTTCAGGAAACACATCCTCGAATTCCCTGACTATAGGAACTTCAACAGGGTTGGGACTCTCCTTGGTAACATCTACCACATGGGCCAAGAATGCATAACATCCTTGCCTCATCAGCTTATCAGCAACCATAGATGATACAAGACAAGTGGGCAGAATCTTTCTTTCTCCTTGAAAGATCCATGTGTTGCTTTCTTCAGCAAACACTGCCAACTTGGACTCACAATCCAAGACAACTCGATACCTTTCCAAGGTATCCATCCCTAGGATTACATCAAATCCTTGCATATCAAGCGGTATAAGGTCCACTTGAATGCGATGTTTAGAAAAGAAGAGGATGCAGGGAGAGCATACCTCCTGCAAAATAGCAGACCCACTCAACGGAGTCTCCAACAACAACCTATCTGCCCTATGACTAGCTGTCATATTGCAGTTGCGAATCACTCTTCGAGTGATGAAAGAGTGCGTAGCACCTGGGTCAAACTGGGGTGGCTCCCTGAGTGGCTCAGGTGCAGGATGTTCTATCTCTGGAGCCCTTGCACCGCCTTGAGGTGCACTAGCACTACTTTCTGCCACGTACTCATCATGAGGCTCAGCCATCCTTATGTATCTTCTTCTCCCGAGGAGTAGAAGATTCTATTAGATAAGGAAGGAGTACTAAAGATAGACTCGATATCCTAAGTCCTATGCCTCTGTAGACTCGACTGACCTAGAGCTCTGATACCACTTAATTGTGGGCTCCGATCTCCAAATCACAAAATAATCACGATTTAAACTTGAGCGGAAGCAATCGATAATCAGCGGAAGACAAAAATCACGGGAAATTAAAACTTTTCGAGATAAGAGCTTGAAACCACAAACCTTTTCCATAGAAAAAGGATTTAAACTGTATACATCTCTGTCAAATTACTTCTTGAGTAATTATATACAACATGATACAAAATCTCAAGAACTCATAACCAAAACACTCCAAGACCTGAGAGTACAGAGGACACATAGGACTGACTCTAACTACACCACATAGCAGACTGAATCTCCACCTGAGATTTACTGCTGCTCCTGGTGCTGCTGCTGCTGGGATTGGTCACCTTTAGACCGGTTCCTCCGTCTTCGACGACCACCTAAAAAGTTGAAGTCTACGGGGTGAGACAATTATACATAATTGCCCCAGCGAGAGTTATAACTCTCCACTAGAAGCTTTATAAACAAAACAAAGAATAACTTAAGCAGTAAAAGCTTTCAAAGCATTCATTAGCAGTTTTGATAATAAGCAAGAGTTCAACATTTATGAATCATGAAGAACATATACTTTATTCAGTGCAACACTAATCAAGTAACTCGTAGTTAACTCTATCAGATATACTACACTGTTGATTATGTTTTTCAAACATTATTATGCCCTGTGGAGATGAGGCATACCACTCATACTCCAACTGATCGCTGAGAAGTCACATCATTATCATACACAGGTCATTAAAAGAGCCAGATTCTTATGACCTCATCTTCCTCAGTTAGTTAGAGGATTGTTTGCAGGACATCTGGCAGGACGTCTGCTATTTATAGCTCACCAGGGTAAACTGGACCTTCGCTATGCTTTTAGAGTTACAGTGGCGTTCTGTACTCTCTTCATCATCGGAAGATTTCTTATTTATCTTTCACCGATGCGGTGTTTGTGTTTACTTTGGGAGAATAGTGATACATCTCACCTTTTGGATTTTGTAGTGAAGGTTTGACGGACTATAAAAATCTACATCAATTCCTACACTAGGATGTAAGGTTCTACACATCCATATACCCCACATACTCAAAAGTATGTGATCCAGGAGTTCCCTTGGGAAAACCTGTTTCACCATCATTTAGACTCTGACAATGATGGATCTATGATCATGGCTCTACATTACACTTGATTAGTTAGGTACATTCAGTATTCTTTTAACATCAAACATTGTTCTTCAAACAATAACATCAGCATAACAGTTATAAATGAGAATACTAAAATGTAGCAGGCCTAACCCTTTTCAATCATCAGTTCTCAATCATCTCATCACAAGTCATCTGTTAAGCATGACCTTGATGGTATTTATGGCTCTTACAGCCCATAAATCTTAATAGATGTCACTAACAGTGCATCAAGATATTTCACTTATTCATAAAGCTTAAGACATGCTTTCAATGAATATAGTATTGTAATCCATACCTGGATATGATCATCATCTCATGACAACCTGCAAGGTTAATTCAACTGGTAACAGTAAACAATTCATTCTAGAGGATTAACCTTCAAACTCTTAGAATAATCAAGTTCCCCAATTTTCAAAAACCAGGGTTTACTATTCATATTACATGTCATCGCCCTAAAATTAGGGTTTACTATTCACTCCATGGTGAATTGTACTCATTACATCATCATGTAAGAGAAACATCATCATTAAAGCTCTTAAATAAGATTAAGATTCACTAGACATCATAATTAGGGTTTCCATGATCTTACATATGTGGATCATTCCCTAATCATGCACATTCATGTGTATTGAAAGTATCTTACTTGAGTTTTCACCATAAAAGGGTACTTTCTCTCTCTTAGGATACTTTCTCTCTCCTCTTACTAGTAGATGGTGATAACACCACTCTAGATCAGGTTGGGTTAAGTCTTCATTGACTAACATAAGCCAAAACATCACTATCATGTGATTAGGGTTTGATTAAAACAAGGTTTTACTCCATTAAACCCCTCAAGGGTATTTTGGTAATTTACCTCATGATCACCATCATGGGTCAACTCATTAATCACTTAGTCCCTTAATGACCTAGGTTACCATTAGGGTTTAGATTAGATCACCATTTAAACCAATTACACCATCAATTGATTAAGTACAAACTACCTTGAACACCTTCAAACGGTTTCAACCTTCAACCACCAAACGGTCTTGAGACCGTTTGCCCTCAAACGGTCTTGAGACCGTTTGGGTGCGTTGACCGTTTTGACTTTCAAACCGTTTGAAGGTCATGCGGTTTGAAACCGATTGATCAAATCAACTTGAGATCGATTGGACCAAACAACCTTGAGATCGTTTGCGCCCAAACGGTCTTGAGACCGTTTGGCCTCAAACGGTCTTGAGACCGTTTGGACCTCCAAAGTGGTTCAAAAGTTACAATTAGTCATGGTTAAGTATGTTGAAGCCCTCAATTGGCCAAAACCATATTAACCACTTATATATTGAGTCAATTAGGATGAACCTCAATCACTTGGACACCAAATTATCCCTCAATTGAAAGACAATTAGGGTTAAGTCCATCTCAATTAGGGTTTCAAATCGGATAGTCATCAATATTCAACAATGTGAATCAATTCAAGGTTGAACCTATCAATTGACCTCCAATTGGGCCCAAACTTGGCCCAAACGGTCTTGAGGTCGTTTTGACATCATCCAAACGGTCTTGAGACCGTTTGCCCAAAGTTTGACCAAAAACTAAGTTGGTTAGATTAAGGTTGAACTCTAATTAGGTCAAAAATCAGCATTTTTATCAATTCATCAACTTGTTACAATTTGGGCCTTCAAATCATTAGATTATCTCAACCCTAGACCTTCAAACGGTCTTGGGTTGTGCCCAAATGGTCTTGAGACCGTTTGGAGGAACCCCCAAATGGTCTTGAGACCGTTTGGGTCCTTCAACCCAAAACTCAACAAGATCTATGTTTTAAAACAGCAATTTTGACCCGATTAGGGTTTGGATGTTGAAGTGCCTTCAACTCTCAATTGGTTAAGAATTAAACTTTGATTCTTTGCAGGAATGAAATTCAATATATAACCAATAGACCCTCAAACGGTCGTCCCTTGGTCAACCCTATCAAACGGTCTTGAGACCGTTTCAATCCAAACGGTCTTGCAAGACCGTTTGAGGGCAAACGGTTTGAAACCGTTTGACCCCAAACGGTTTGCAACCGTTTGGACCAAAAGGGTCCAAGGTCGTTTGATAAAGTAACATAGGGATTCATGCCCCTCATCTTCAACCTCTGTCAAGGTCGGTTCTCCCACTGTTTTGCTTGCAAAAGTGCAAGGAAGAAGGGAGGTAGAAGAAGAACTAACATGCTAATTTTGCAAGAACAAAGTATGCATATAAAGCAAAGAGTTAGAGTTATAAAACCCGCCTTAAGGTTGTTCCTAGAGCTCCAAACCTCCAAGATCCAAGCTTTAATGGCGTCCTTGAACTTCCACAAGTCGGACAGAGGTGATTCCTTCAAGGAAAGGTAGGATTGGTCGGCTAAAACAAGAAGACTAAGTAAGCTATCCACAAAAGCAACCTTAAAGGATGAATTCCTCCATGAATTCGAGCTAGAAGGTGGTGTTCTCTTACCTAGAATAGGTTGGTCGTCCCCCTGAGATCCAGAGCTAGCCTTGGTCGTTTTAGGAAAGAAGAGAGGAAGTGAAGGAAATGAAGGATCCATTCACTTATTTGCAAGGAAAAGGCTTATATACTTTAGCCCTTTTTACACCATAAGGACCTCTCAAGTATGGAAATTACATCTAAGTCCCCCCTTGCTCAAGGGAACGTCCACACTCATCTAAAATTATGCAAAGCTAATGAAATCTCAATATCTAAGGGTGAAGAAAACCAACCTTCAACTAGGGTATATACATGAAAGGTCTCCATACCCATTTTAGGTGACTTTCACCACAAAGATCACTTTTCTTATCCGATTATTCATTGATGTGTCCCTTTCATCATTTCTACTCTAAATGATGACAAGAGTTATAAAATATGTTCTAGAAAGTGAAAATTACAAGTTGCACCCCTCAATTTGGGTAATTTTCATTTTACTCCAAATTGGGGTTTTTCAAGCATAAGGATTGCTTCCACAGCTGCACCTTGGTGCTCAAGCTCGGGAAATCCTTCAAACTTCATCATAAACATCCTCATGATGTTTCAACATCAAAGGAACATCTTAACTTGTGAATTTGCAAGTTGAACCCTGAAACTGGGTAATTTGCACATAGGTCCCTGCATACAACACAATGCTACAACTTTGTTTAAAAAGGAGCAAAAATTGAAAATATATGTTCCTGAGGAACTTAATTACATGCCAGGGAGTATTCACAAGTATCTAATTACATATTTAGGCAAAACTTCCAGGGTTAGGTTATAACCCAGGTCAGGGATGTTACAAAGGTTGACCTATTTAACTCAATTGAAGTATGAGGATGTGTCCAATTGATGATTGGTTCCATGAATTCAATGATTGAAGGAATCAATATTGAGAACCCTAAACCGATTGGTGTAGTTGAGACCATCTTTGGTCCATGCGGTTTTGAGGAGGTTTGGACCAAACAGTCTCAAGAATGTTTGGGACCAAACGATACCAAGCCATTTGTGCCCATGCGGTTTCAAAAGTCAAACTTGGGCAAACGATCTTCACCTATTTGCTTGGGCAAACGGTCTCAAGCACCACCTTTACCAAACGGTTTCAAACTGTTTGAACCTTGAAGGACCAAGACCGTTTGGGTCTCAAGTAGTCAAAGTTGATTGAGGACTCAATTGGTTAATCCACTTAGACACTTGTTGTAATTGAGGACTCAATTGATCAATTCAATTGGATACCTTATGTAATGGAGGTCCAAGGTGATTGAATCTCTTGAGAATAGAGATGATGAATGATTCATTGATCCAATGATGATTAGTAATGATGATCATTGAAGGTACAAAGGTTGAAACCCTAATAGTACCTAAGTGATTAGTGCCAATCAAGGTATGAACCCTAATTGCCTATAGGATCAATGACTTGGTACACTATGTCATTCATAGTTGTATGTACTTGATTGAAGGGATGATATGACCTTATCAATTTGAGATGATGTTAGCATGAATTTATAAAATGAATATAATTCATGTGGTGATTAAGGGTATGATCCTTAAGTAGAGAGATCATGAAACCCTAATCATGAATATATACCCTAATTGATAGGGTTATTGAATTCTAACCCTGATTGAGGGCAATTCTAAATGTAACCCTAATCCAGGGTGAGGATATAACCCTAATCTAGGGTAGTGATGTGTGAAACTCCAATTTAGGGAAATGAGATGTAAAACCCTAATTGGGATGAATAGTGAATATCTAATTATGGATAATTGAATGAAATCCTAATGGAGATGAATTGTAGACCCAAACTGTGGGTGACTATAGTGGAAATCCTAGTCAAGGATGATTCCATGTAAAATCCTATTCTAGGGTTATGTTATGAGAAACCCTAAGTTAGAATGATGTATATGTAACATTGATGTGATGATGTGATGTGAGAATCAAACTTAGGGTGATGTCATGTAATGACATGTGCAACCCTAGTTGAAGGTGATTCCATGTGAAACCCTAGTTGAGGGTAATTCCATGAGAAACCCTGATTAAGAATTTACATCACATGAAGCTCTAATGTTATGTTGTAATGAGAGGCCCTAAGAAGGGTGAAGGCATGTGAGACTCTAATGAGGAGTCATAATACATAAAGCCCTAATCTTGGATAATATGACAATGAATCATAATTCTAATCTTAAGTAAGGGTATAAAGAAACCCTAATGATGAGATAGAAGGAATGGCCTTATAAAGGTGAAACATTTCATGTTGTTGAATATATGCAACCTAATTGTAAGCAATGTATTTACCATTAGACAAGTCCATATCATTAAAGATAGTTGGACAATTATAATGTGTGGCCTATGCATTATATGTTATAGATAAGTGATTAGTGATGGAATGTATTAAGAAGTGAAATGCCTTAATACAAGATAAGATGGCTAATTCAGGAGAGTCTGAAGTGATGAGAAAGTGATACATCAAAATATGATAGTTATCACATTCAACACTTCAGGGTTTATATACCTTGATGTACTCCAAATCCAATATAATTGGGTAAGAAAAATATGAAGTGTGTTATGCAACTATTACAATGAAATGTAATGAGTTGTTGCACTTGATGAGTGTTAATTAATGTACCTTGAGAATGGGGTCAAGCCCAAATGATGAGTATGATATAGTCATACTATGATGAGGATGAGAAATGAACTCATACCTTGAGTTGATGATCATTAATGCTATATGATGAAAGTAATGTTCTAGAATAATCAAATATGATATCCTTGAATACCCCAGAGGTATGGAATAATGAATTAAGGGTTGGACAGATAATGAGATCATGAAATCTTTATTAATGAGAAATGGGGAAACCTAACCCTAATTTGGGCAAAGGGAATGAAAAGCCCTATTTGATAGTAAACCCTAATTCCTGGTAAAGGAATAATGGTGTTACTATTGTGTCACAAGATGTGATGAATATCTTGTATGACTGTTATCATGCCTAATAACCATACAAATATTATGAGATGATGTATATATCTAGTTTGAGCTGTGACATTTATATAATAAATGTTGACTAGCCTTTTGTGCCTTGATATTATTGTTTCTTAATAAAAGTAAAAAATGTGCATGGACTTTTATGAGTCATATGAGTAAGTTGTTACTTAGAAAGAGGTGACAAGATATGTCATGGCCTTGTGAGCCATGTGAATAGTTGTTGCCTAGTGAGAGGTGCAAGTTGTTTAATGGCCTTGTGAGCCAGGTGTGATGCTTGTGTAACAAGTATCATGAATGCCTTGGTCAGATGACCTGAAGGTGATAGTTACCTAATAAATGGTAATGGTACTCAACGACGAGTTAAGGGTTTGAATACCCAGAACCATATGATTATGGCGATGAGAATGTGAAGGGATGAGAATTCCCAATTTTGAAATGAGGGACTGAGTTACCAAGGTCTTTGAAAGGCTGATAAGTATCTGATGAAAGTAATACATGTTTCTTTATAGCATTGTTGTAATAAGTTATGTTTGAGAACTTGACTGATGCTAAAAGAATATGCTAATGTACTTAATTAATCAAGTGAAATCATATCATGTAGAGCCCTGACCATAGATCCATCATCGTCAGCAAATTGGTGATGGTGAAACGGGTGCTCCACGGCAAAACCTGGAGGGCATACTTTTGAGTATGTGGGGGTTATGGGTGCGAATATCCTTACGCCCTAATGGAGGAATTGATGTGAGATAAACATTAAATCTCTCAATCCTTCATTATATGTACTGGGATGGATGTATCAAGAATCTCCCGATGATTGAGTTAGATGTCGTACACATCTCCCAATAATGTTAATGCTGGATCGGTGGAGATAAACATGAAATCTCACGATCGCGAAGAGAGTGCAACATGTCACTGTAACTCTGATAGAGAAGTTTCCAGTATACTATGGAAAGCTATATTTAGTAGAGACATAAGATGTCCTGCATGTGATCTTGTGCTGACCGAGATGTGGGAGGTCATGGGAATCTGGCTCTTCCATTGACCTTGTATGGTACGGATTTTGACTTCACAGTGATCGGTTGGAGCATGAGCGGTATACCTCATCTCCTCAGGGCATACGTGTGTTTGTAAAATGAAATCAACCGTATAGCATGTTTGCTTAAGGATTGAATACGGAAATTCATTGGCTGATGTTACATTTCTTTTATATATTTGTAGTTCATTGATGTTATTCATATCTGTTGTATTCATTACAAGTAGATAGATGAACTATGAGTCTACCAAGAGTAGATGCAATGTTACCCTTGAAAAATGAGATTACTTCACTTTGTTCATACAAGTGACTTACCTGCTGTTGATTTAATATATAAATCCTTCTGCTCAATTTATTTTAATAAGATACTATAACAATGGTGGCAGAGAGTTATATCTCCCACTGGGGAAATTTACAATTGTCTCACCCCTGTGGGATCCAACTTTTTAGGTGGACGCAGACAAAGAAGCAGAATCTCATTGCAGGAAATAGACAACAACAGTGACAACAGGGACAACAGTAATATCTCCGGTGGAAATACTGCCTGTCAAGTTATGTAGTTAGAAAGTCCTATGTGTCATCTCTGTACTCTCAGGTCCTCGGAGTTTTTAGTCAGTGTTTTATGAATCAATCTGAGGTTTTGGCTTGATGCCTTGAGATTTGTATACTGTCTGTATATAATGATTATAAGACAGTTGATGATGTAATCTCTGAAAAGAGATGGTATAGGTTATGTACATTTGAACCAAAATGTAAATGTTATACAATGGTTCCTGATGGGATAGATTTCCTATGTATGGATCGCTGTGCAAAAAGTTTTAATTTTTAGTGATTTTCAGTAATCCGCTGCAAATAATTCGCTTCCGCTTAAGTTAATCTTGTGTTTGTGAGTGGGATGCCACAAGAACCTTCACTCAAGATGTAATGATTCCAACAAGGGAGACTCGGTGGACTCATACTTTATAGAGGACGGACATGAAGAAATCATCAATACATAAGACATGGAATTGGTGCAATAGAGGGGATTTCCAAAAAAAATTGTTGCACCCGAAGCAGAAGAGATCCTAAGAAAACCTTATAAATATGAAGATATAACTAAGATTATTGATAGGTCTGTGGGCTTCCTTACTATGGAGGAGAAATTGAAACTCCTCTGGAGACTTGTAAGACATATTGAATTAATTGAGTTTATGAACCAATACTATGCGGTACAATTATCTGGTAAAGGCGATCACATCAATGCCCTTGCTAGGGGTCCTTGATCTCTATTTGGAAGATGTATCATGGTGTGGCCGTAGGATGGCTATTTTGAACTATATAATGGCATACCAAATCATATTGTAACCTGGATCAGAGTCCTATGGCTTCCACTACATTACTATCACAGAGAGATTTTTGAGCGTATTGGCTAGGCCATTGGTAGACTGGTGCATATTGATGACCACTCGACCAACTACACAAGAAGAAAATTCACGAGACTTGATTTTGATATCAATACCAAAAAATCAATAGATTCAACCATAATTATAAATGACAGTGAGAACAAAATAGAGTATGAATCTCTTCCCAATATGTGCTTGGAGTGTGGGAAACTTGGCCATATGGCAAAGGATTGCAAGCATCAAGATAATGACACTGGAGACCCAGGTGGTACTCAACAACAAGAGGATAGTGAAGACGTAGGGGTCAAATGGGTTGAGGAGGAGGAGAGATGGCATGTTTATTATGGAAAAAGATGTTAATGCAAAGGCCAACATGAAGCAAAGATGGAAAGAATATTTAACAAAAAGGGAAAGGGAATGCTAACAAATATCAAGTCCTGAGAGAGGAAGATGGAGAAGTGGAGGAGGCAACAGAGGTCCTACCATAGTAGGGAAACACTATTAAGGAAAATGTGGCTGGCCTGAAGATCTGGAGAAAGAAATAGAAAATCAGCAATAAAAAGGAGGATATTCTGAAAGACAAAACAAACCAAAATGATCATAGTGACTAGAGCAATCAGCACCATGCCACCAAAATACATGTCAAACCAACACATAAGGTAGACAATGTAGAAAACAAGGAGAATGACAATACCTTGGTGAACCCTATGGGTGATGAGGTTATCCTGTGAAGAGGTAAGGAGGGAAAAACATAGAATAACTTGGAGATTGAGATGGAACTAAATGATGGAAGTATTGGAAATGTCAACACTAATATACTACTTATCAATGTGAGAAGGAAAATGAAGGAGAAGCAAACAAGAGGGGGAGTCCTGTCTACACTGGCCACCCATCCATACAACATGAGAAGTAAACTGAGGAAAGAGACTGAAGAGAAAGGAGGTTCATTTAGTAACCAATGTTAATAACCCCCCAATTAAATCATTTCCTTATGATTAATACTATAGTTTGGAATATAAAAGGCCTTGGTAAGGCTAAAGCCAAAGGTGCCCTAAAACTATGATTAGCGATCGAAAAATCAAAGTGGTTTCAATTGTTGAACAACATATTTTAGGAATAGAAGCCGCAATAGCTATTAAAGATCTTGGTTTTTCTAGTTCTCACTGAGTAGAAGCAAGGGGCTTTTTTAGAGGTATTTGGGTTCTTTAGAATAAAGAAGACTGCAATCTATAGGTTGTAGAGAGCCATAAGTACTATGCTCACTGATGTGTCAATGGGGATACCTTTATCACCTTCATCTATGCATTTCCTAGCCCTAGTGACTGCCCCATTCTATAGCAACATATCTATACCATTAGTTTGAGGACTAATAAGCCGTGGATAGTCATGGGTAGCTTCAACTATGTCTTGTCCCTTGATGAGAAGATATGTACCAAAAAATTTAACTACAATGAGGCTACAAGATTTCATAACGCTCTTATTCATGCTGACCTAATAGACATTGGAAGCATTGGATATAGATTCACCTACAAAAAAGGCATTCTACATGAAAAGTTGGACAGAGCAGTAGCTAATGCATCATGGATCCAATCGTATACCAATATGTTCTATGAAATCTTTCCTTGTATTGGTTCTGATCATAACCCAATGGAAATTCTAATGAAGCAACATGGAAAAAATAGCCTCATTTAAAAACTAAAGCTTCCTCACACTCGAAGTAGGATTTTCATAGAATTCTGGAATACCATTGGGAGAATAGAAACATGTTCCAAGTATATTTATCGAAAGTTAAGCAACCTATCATGGAATGAGGCATAAAACAATCCAAAGAGCAGAAAAAATTAAAGAGAACGCTCATGGATAACATCAAGAGACTACAAACTAAGATTGAAATGACATAATGTGTGAGAAAGGATAATACTTGCTCTAATTTGGAGCAGAATGTTGACAAAATTCTTCGAGACGAGGAAGAGGACTGGAAACCGTGGAGCCATATAAACTAGCTGGTCCATGGGGACAATAATAGCAAGTTTTACAATGCTTATGTTAGCAACATAAGGCACTCAAACCTCATCTCAACCCTCCACCATCCTAATGGATCCTGGATGGAAGAAGATGACCTAGAAAGACATGTTAATGAGCATTTCCAATGTCTATTCCAAAGCACATCCATTCCTATCCAAGTAGAGATGGACGTCCTCCTAGGATATTTCCATAAACCGATGCATAGATAGTTGAGGGATTTGATTGCAATTCCTATTGAAGTCGAGATTTGGAGCATCCTTAAGAATCACAACCCTTATGAAGTAGTAGGTTTAGATGCAATAATAATGCATGTAAGGCCCCTAGCCTATATTAATGCTTAAGTGTGATTGATTTGCTTAATAAGATTCTTGAACCTTAATCAAAACTCTTGATATGCCATAATAACATATGACAAGTTTATGTTTTCAGTTTGGTCCTGTTTGGTTGATGCTTGAGCAAGTTATGCTTGTTTTGGACCAAGTTGCACCCATGATGAGGGTTTACCTTGAAATATGTCACATGTAGGTTGTTCCCTTTTATGCTTTAGCATCCTGAGAGAGAGAGAATGATGTTACAGGGTACCTTGTCATACCATGGATTATGAGGTGGAATCATGTATATCGTTTTAGGGTTTGCTTGGCTATGCATGAGTTGCATGGATGGTGGTGTTGACCATATGTGTTCTTGAGTGTTGTGACCAGCAATGACCTTGATGTTGTGTTTGAAGAGTGCTTTGATTGATACACCTTGTCCCAGTGGAGTTTGTAGAAACCTAAGTGTTTTATCTTGGTTGAGGTCACTAGGGTTTCCCTTGTGTTGTTGTTTGTGTTGACCTATTTTATGACCTACATTGGGTGGTTGAGTGTTGTGGTCGATACCCTTGTGTTTTGTTTCTACCTTGGGTGTGTAGTAGACCTAAGTGGTCACTACAACACCTTGGTTTTATCAACCTTCATTGTATGCATGTATTGCGTGGTTGTATGGCTGATCTTTTGAGGGACAAGTGTCCTAGTGGTGCTCTAACTTCTTGACACCTCATAGACTTACCTTCATCCTACCCCATGTGTATATAAGCTCTCTCCTCTACATGGAAGCAATCCTTTTAGCTCTCTCTTCTTCCTCTTTATTTCTTGGGACGACCTTAGAGCTTGGTGGAGCTAGAGAGTGCTGATCTTGGTGTTTTGGTGGATGGTTATCTTTTCATGTGATCTTGATCATCTCTCTTGATTCTTGGTGATCTTCCTTCTTAGTAAATGGTTCTACACATTTGATCACGTTTTCCTTTGAAACCCTACCTTCCTTCTTCCTTTCTTGGCCGTGAGAATATGGTGCAACCGTGGTGGCTATTCTTTGAGGATCTTCTCTTCACTAAGGTCAGAGACTATGGATTGACCATGGTAGTTTCTATGTGAGAAGAAGCTCTCCTCTTATCTCTTATTTAGACTAGGGTTGAGTTTTATTCACCTTGATCTATCCCTTAACCTTGGTATGTTTCTTCTTCTTGATGTGACCTTGTGGCCATGGAGTTGATCCAAGTTGGAGTTCCTCTTCTTTCTTGGAGTTCATAGTCTTGGACCTTGATATTCTTCATAAGGCGGGTTCTATAAATTTCCCCTCTTATATTATTTCACCATTGAATTACATGCATGTTACTGTTATACATCAAAATCATGATACTAAGATGCTATTTGATGTCATAATGATCTAGGGTTTATGATTTTGTAGTATTCTTACATGGATTACTCTTTCTCCTAAGCCTAATTTCATGTATCTGATTTGTAAATGATGGAGGAGTTGCTAATTCTGACATGCAACATGAACTTTGGTTTTATCACTTTGATGATGTTTCGTCCATTCATGTTAGATGGCGGTTTTGGTTCTTATAAAACATATGTTGGATGTTGGTTTTCTCCCTCTTGATATGATTCTCCATATGTGCCTTAGTGACGCTGGTTTTAGGGGTTTATGACCACCTTTGTATGGAGTTTTCCTCTTAATTAAGAATGATTTCTCTTGATGTTCATCAACTATTTTGATCATGGTTCAACTCTTCTTTGAATATGTCTATGTGTTGTTTAGGGTAGCTTGACCTTGAGGTCGCTACACTTGACTTGGTGATATGTCTTTAAGTTCGTCTCTACTTGTGAGTACTTATGTTGGTCGCTACATATGTTTTCTTTGGTTGGTCACAATACCTTATGTGTGTTTCAGTCAAAACATGTGTTGTAGACTGATAGTCTCTACTCATGGATACCTTTGCTTGGTTGCAACACATGCTTTAGTCATCAGGTGACAACTCCTTGTTTTAGATGGTTTGATTGCTACCTTTTATGGTGTGTTGCGGTCACAACAAGGTGTCAACTATTTTGTTTCATTGCTACACCTGCTTGGTCTGGTCTCAACAAGTACCTTGGTTTTGGAGGTCGCTACCTATGTGTTACGATCGCAACAAGGAGCTGATCTAGAGTCTCTACAAGGTGTCACCTATGGTGGTCGCTACATATGCATGGGTATTGAATGTTACATGAACTACCCTAATGGTCGATACATGATGCTATTTACATAATGACGTTTATAGGTTGTTGATAGAAATGCTAAACCATAACTTTCTCCAAGAAAGTGGGAGATGGTGTAACTAGGGTTTTATGATGGAAATTGAAATGGGAACCCTAGTTGGCTATATGAGAAATCCTAACCCTAATTTGGGAATGAGATGTTATTGCTTATCTTGCTTAAAATGATTAGCATGTAATGGTGTTTTCTTTCTCCTACTTGTGTAAGCCTAACCTAGTAGGTGGAATGAATAACATAGCTAGCAAATGCTATGTTGTGATTGATGTGACACATGGTGATGATTGTGAGTCTTTATGAGGCATGATGAGATAATGATGATGTGTAGGAAATATGTGATTTGGGTCTTATGACCTAGAAGAGGCTTTATTCCTAATGTGAGGTGATAACCTCTAGTGATGAGATGAAGGATTTTCATCTCCCAATGATATGATAATGTTTATGGCCTTATGTGGCAGTGGTATCAAGAGATGATGTGACAAGTTTGATGCTTCATACATTTTATATATTTTGGAGTTGTAACACGCCCTTATCTTTGTAGAATTTTTTTAGGGTTTGTACGTTGTACTTTATTGATGCTAAAATATACTCAATTGGCCAACTAATCAAGTGAAGCCCTAATCATGTAGTTGTGTTTTTCCATAGATCCATCTTCAATGTATGTACTTGCTTTATAGTAAACGTGTTCTCCCTTAAAGAAGCTCAGAGTCATATATTGTTGAGTATATGCATTTCACATGATTGGCTGTGGTAATACCCTGATAGGAGAACAGTCAAGGCCGCATCTTAGTATTGTGATCCAGAATACATATATAATATAATTTGAGGTTGTCTACAATCATACCTTGGTAGGAGTGTGGTTGTGCTCATAACTTAGTTTTCACTAGTGCTATGCCTATATACTAAGGCAGACTAGGTTGTTTTGCAGTTGGACTTTATATGCACTACGACAGACTCAGACTGAGCGAGGGTGTGGGAGATCATAGGAGTCCAGCTCCTCCTAGATCTTGTATGGAACTGATTTCAACTTAGCAATTGTCAATTGGACCATGAATGGTATACCTCATCTCCTCAGGGCATAATAAAAGACGTAATACTATTGTGTAGTATACTTGCTTAGGGTGAAACATGACTCACATTGAATGATGCTTTACCTTATCTCTTGTACTGATTTATTGAATTATAATGCCATAAGAGAAATCAACTGTTATACATGTTCTTCATATTCCTTCTTAAAGTATAAGATGTTCTACTTCTCAGTTGTAGATGCTTGAATTGCTTAAATAATGGTAACTACTTTACTTATATCATTTAGCTGAATCAGCTCATCTTGATCATAATTCTATCTACCTACTTTAATCTATCTATACTATAATAGATGTTGACAGAGAGTTATATCTGTCGCTGGGATGTTGGTCTCACTCCGTGGGTTTCCACATCTTTTAGGTGGTCTTTCACGACGAGGTAGATATTGTGCAATTGAGGCTAATCAATAAGAGGAGCAGTAACTATAAAAAGTCAGATATGCTTATAGTGTTTTGTAGTAGCATCCTACGTGCCATCCTTGTACTATCATGTCCTTGGGGGTGTTTTGTAGATTTTGTATATTGATACAAGGTTTTGGCAGTAGGCCATGGTTGTACAAATATGGCTCGTATATGTAAACAAGTTGTTATATGTAATAGGTTTGTGGCATGATGGCCACTGAATCTTTATGACATGTTATGTAATACAAGTGGCAATGTTTATGGACTTAGATGTGATATGTTTCAGCTTGAGATGCTGTGAGGCAAGTAGTTTTAATATACTGTGTTTACTGGTAACTTGGATTATTGGTATTAGTTCTGCACTTTGTTTTGAGTTATCTCGTTTTAAAGTGATTGGGGAATCACAATTTGGTTGGTATCAGAGCTTTAGGTTTGCTGAGTCTAAAGGGAAATAGGACTAGGGTTTATATCTATTCTAGTGTCCTCTGACATATTTGATGGTAACTTCTGCTTATGCAGAAGAAGAAGAAGAGAAGAAAAGATATGTCTGCAGAACAACAAGAACATGCTAAGAGAAGTATCACTACACAAGGAGGTGGTTCCAGGAGGAAGGCAAGGGTTGATGGAGTGGCTGAGGAGCCTTGGTTCAACCCAACAACTGTGTCCAATCTCACTTTTAGTCCATGTTTGGACAGTTCATGGCCACGATGACGCACATGGAAATTAGAATGCACGTACCCCAAGCTAGGACATCTACTTCAATTGAGGTCTCTCAAAGTTCTGGGGAAACCTTTGAGAGGTTGAGGTGTGTGAGGGTGCTGGAGTATGTTGGTATGGAGGATCCGGTGGACGATGATATGTGGTTGACTGAGTTGGAGAAGGCCTTCAAGATCCTCAACATCCTTGAGGATGATAAGGTGAAGCACTCAATGTACCTGTTGAAAGAGAGCGATGTCTATTGGTGGGCCATCAAGGAGGAGAAGAGGCATGGTGTTGTAATTAGTTTGGAGGAGTTTTGAAAAAAATTTGTGATATGATCCTTCTCAAAGATCTAACTATATGAGAAGATCACACAATTTGAGAAGATTCGACAGGGATCTATGTCGATCAATGATAAGAAGCCAAGTTTATGGAGCTTTTGAGGTTCTGCCCACTATGGCTGCTATAGATAAGGAGAGGACCAAATGTTTTGAGAAGGGTTTGAGTTGATGATGCCAGTGTTAGCTTTAGAGAATAGAGATAGGTTTGGTACATTTGTGGAGTCTGTCATGAGGATAGAGAAGTCAATTGTGGAGAAGTAAGAGGCGAATGCCAAGAAGAAACATGCAAAATACCAAGGACAGTCATTTGAAGGCTTCAAGAAGCCTAGGTTTTTAGCACCTCAGTCACATCATAGGTCGGTGGTTCAGTCGCAATGGTCGCCAAGCAAGGGAAGATGTCATACCTTTTCACTGATAGGAGCTAATAGTGCTACATCAGTGTTAGTGACAAGGCCATGTAGGCCATAAGACAAGACCAAGACTTGCCACAAGTGTGGACAAGTAGGACACCTGAGGTGGTTATGTCCTATGAAGGATGAAGAGGTGACACAACAACCAAGACAAGGTCAGCAAGGATCACATCAATGTTAGTTTAGTAGTGGTGGAGGCTGAGGATGTGGTTAGACGTCACAGGTTGGTTTGTCTAGATAAGCCAGCCGGGGACGGGTGCAATAATAGGAAATGACTCAATTTTATGCCATGAGTCATATAGAAGGATTAGTCAACCAAAGGGTCGTGACAAGTGAGATGTGGTTATTTCATTTTGATTTGTCTTTTTCATGTTTTATATATGTTTTGGTTGACCCGGGTGCAACACACTCTTTTTTTCACTAGAGAAGTGATTGCTAGTTGTTCTCTGCCTGTTAGTCATAGATGTGATAATATTTGTTTATAAACCCCTTTGGTTGGTTCCTCTTAGTTACGGGAGGTGTGTCCATATTGCATTCTTTCTTTCTGAGGACACAACATTCAAGTGGATCTCATACCACTTGACATGCATGGATTCAATGTAATCCTTGGAATGTATACTTTGAAGAAGTATTGAGTGGTCTTGGACTGTAGTGCCAAGATGGAGACATTTGTTGGTGGTTATCTTTTATGGATCTTCTAAGGACATAGGAAGATTCTCCTGATGTGTTTGGTATTGGTGATGACAGTAGAGCAGATGATGAGACAAGGTTTTGAAGCATTTTGGCACACATGGTGGATATTAAGGTGAGTAGTCCTAGTATTTAGAAAGTGCCAATTGTCTGTGAGTTTGAGGATGTGTTTCCCTATGAGTTTTCAGGTGTTTCCCCACCCGAGAGACTAATTTTGAGATCAATCTAGTTCCTGGTATGTAACATATAACACATACACCATACATAATGGCATCAGTTGAGATGAAAGAGATAAAGAAATAATTGTAAGAACTATTTGAGAAAGGCTTTATGAGATTGAGCACGTCTCCTTGGGGTGCTCCTGTGTTGTTTGTATAGAATAAGGATGGATCCATGAGGTTATGCATTGATTACTGATAGTTGAACAAGGTGATGATAAGAACAAGTATCCTTTGTCGCAGATAGATGATCTATTTGAAAAGTTGAGGAGTGTTACAGTCTTATTAAAGATAGATCTAAGGTCAGGATATCACCAATTGCGGATCAAGGTGGATGACATACCCAAGTCATCTTTTAGGACTCAATATGGTCACTATGAGTTTGTGGTTATGCTGTTTGGGTTAAACAATGCACCAACATCGTTCATGGACTTGATGAACAAAGTGTTCAAGTCTTATCTTGATCAGTTTGTAGTGGTGTTAATAGATGACATCTTGATCTACTCTTGAGACAACCAACAACATGAGAAACATCTACGATAGGTGTTAACCTTGTTGAGGCAACATAAGATATATACTAAGTTCAGCAAGAGTGAGTTTTGGCAGAAGGAGGTGTCTTTTTTGGGACATGTCATATATGCAGAAGGTATGCTTGTAGACCCCAAGAAGATTTAGTCTATGATAGAATGGGAGCATCCAAAGACACCAATAGTGGTTTGTAGTTTCCTTGGGTTGACATGCTATTACAGGAGGTTGATCAATAACTTTTGTGCAGCGACGTTACCCCTAACCAAGTTGATGAGGAAGGATGTGTCATTTGTCTAGGATGAAAAGTGTCAACGTTCTTTCCAACTGTTGAAGGAGAAGATGACCAATGCACCCGTGTTATTGTTGCCTGAGTAAGGGAAATCATATTTTGTCTATTGTAATGCATTGAAGAATGGTTTGGGACGAGTGTTGATGCAAGATAAGAACATGATTTCTTTTTCTTCACGACAGCTTAAGAAACACAAGGAGAGCTACCTGATGCATGATTTAGAGCTTGCAGTGACGGTCCATGCCTTGAAAAGATGGAGACACTACCTTTATGTCGAGAAGTGTTAGATCCTCACCGACCATAAGAACCTTAAGTACATATTTTCACAGCAGGAGTTGAACATGCAACAAAGACGCTGGATGGAGCTAATCATATATTATGAGTTCACCATAGACTACCATCCATGGAAGGTGAACATAGTCACTCTTTGATGTAAGCTCTGCATCTAGGAACCACCAAAATGTACCACAATTTAAAAGACCTATATTGGTGGCCTGGCTTGAAGCGTGACATAGCTAAGTTTGTGGCTCTGTGCGTAGTATGTAAGTAGGTTAAGGCAAAGCATAAAAAACCTGTAGGGACGTTGCAACCGTTACCTATTACACTGTGGAAATGGGATAGTATCACAATGGACTTTGTGGTTGGATTTCCTAGGAAAACCAATGGTCATGATTCCATATGGGTGATTGTTGATAGGTTGACTAAGTTAGCGCATTTCCTTCCTGTGAAGACAACGTATACAACTGAGAAGTTGGCACAGGTCTATGTTGATGATATAGTACACTTGCATAGTATCTTGAGTACGAATGTGTTAGATAGAGGTCCTCAGTTTACCAGTCAGTTTTGGGAGCATTTGCATACAACCATGGGGTACACAATTGAAGTGTAGTGTAATGTTTCATCCACAGACAAATGATAGTCTGAGAGGACTACACAAACTTTGGAAGATCTATTGAGAGCTTATGACTTGCAATTTTTGGGTAGTTGGGATATACATCTCAGTTTGGTAGAGTTTGCATATAACAACAGTTATCAGAGGAGCATTGACATGGCATCGTATGAGGTTTGTATTGGAGACATTGTAGATCTCCATTGTGCTGGTATGAGACCAGTGAATATCAACTTCTAGGTCTTGAGCTTGTACAACAGACAATAGAAAATATTAACATAATCCAACAATAGTTGAAGGCAGCCCAGGATAGATAGAAGTCATACATTGATAATCACCACAGGCCTTTGGAGTTCTAAGTAGGAGACAAGGTGTATCTCAAGGTCTCTCCTTGGAAATGCGTGTTGAGGTTTGGGAAGAAGGGTAAGTTGGCTCCCAGGTATATGGGACCTTACCCTATGGTGGAACATGTAGGGAAGGTGGCTTATAAGTTGGAGTTACCACCTGAGTTGCACAAGTTGCATCTAGTGTTTCATGTTTCCATGTTGAGGACGTGTCACCTGATCTGACTTAATGCTAAAGTTTACTTGCTTTGCTTAATAAGATGCTTGAACCTTAATCTAATATCTTGAGATGCCTTAATAACATGTGGCAAATTAATGTTTTCATTTTGGTCCTGTTTGGTTGATGTTTGAGCTAGTTAAGCTTATTTTGGACCAAGTTGCAATTTACCCATGATGAAGGTTTACCTTGCAATATATCACATGTAGGTTGTGCCCTTTTGTTCCTTAGCATGATAAGGGAGAGAATGATGCTATGAGGCGCCTTGTCAGACCATGGATGATGAGGTGGCATCATGTGTATCATTTTAGGGTTTGCTTGGATATACATGAGTTGCATGGATGGTGGTGTAAACCATGTCTATTCTTAGGTGTTGTGACCAATTTAGAGACCTTGATGTTGGTCTTGAAGAGTTCTATGACTGATACACCTTGTCTTGGTGGAGTTTGTAGTGACCTAAACATTTTGTATGGTTCAGGTCTCTAGGGTTTCCTTTGTGTTGTTGTGTGTGTCGATCTGTGTTGCCACTACCTTGGGTGGTTGAGTGTTGCGGTCAATATCCTTGTGTTTTTTTTCTACCTTGGGTGTGTAGTGGACCTAAGTGGTCACTACACCACCTTGGTTTTATCACCCTTTGTTGGATGCATGTTTTGAGTGGTTGTAGGCTGATCTTTTGAGGGACAAGTCTCCTAGTGGTTCTCTAACTTCTTGACACCTCATAGCCTTACCTCCCTCCTACCCCATGTGTACATAAGATCTCTCCCCCATATGAAAGTGCTTATCTCTTCTTCCTCTTTCTTTCTTGGGTTGACTTGGAGCTTGGTGGATCTAGAGAGTGATGATCTTAGTGCTTTAGTGGTTGATCATCGTTGCATGTGAGCTTGATCATATCTCTTGTGGTCATTCTTGATGATCTTCCTTCTTGGTAAGTGTTACTACATGTTTGATTAGGTTTTCCTATGAAACCCTACCTTCCTTCTTCCTTTCTTGGCCATTATACTATGGTGCAACCATGGTGGTTCTTTGAGGATCTTCTCTTCACTAAGGTCAGAGACTATGGATTGACCATGGTGGTACCTATGTGAGAAGAAGCTCTCCTCTTTCTTCTCTCTTGTTTGACCTAGGGATGAGTTGTATTCACCTTGATCTATCCTTTGAGCTTGGAATGTTTCTTCTTCTCGAGGTGACCTTGTGGCTGTGGTGTTGATCCAAGTTGGAGTTCCTATTCTCTCTTGGAGCTCGTGGTCTTGAAGGTCAATCTTCTTCATAAGGTGGGTCATATAACTTTCCCCTCTTCTATTATTGCACCATTAAATTACTTGCATTTTACTATTCTACATCAAAAGTGTGATACTAAGATGCGAGATGATGTCATCATGATTTGGGTTTATGATTTTGTAGTATTCTTATATGGATTACTCTTTCCCTAACCCTAATATCATGTATCTGATTTGTAAGTGATGGGGGAGTTGCTAATTATTACATGCAACATGAACTTTGGTTTTATCACTTAGATGATGTTTCTACCATTCATGTTATATGGTGGTTTTGGTTCTTATAAAACATATGTTGGACGTTGGTTTTCTCCCTCTTGATATGGTTTTCCATATGTACCTTGGTGGTGTTGGTTTTAGTGTTTGATGACCACCTTTGTATGGAGTTTTCCTCTTAATCACACATGATTACTCTTGATGTTCATAAACTATTTTGATCATGGTTAAACTCTACTTTGAAGATCACTGTGTGTTTTTTGGGGTAGCTTGACCTTGAAGTCATTGCACTTGCCTTGGTGTTATGTCTTTAAGTTGGTTGCTACATGTGAGTACCTATGTTGGTCACCACATATGTTTTCTTTGGTTGGTCGCAATACTTTGTGTGTTTTTCAGTCACAACATGTGTTCTATATTGATAGTCTCTACTCATGGATACCTTTTCTATGTTGCACCACATGCTTGAGTCAGTTGGTCGCAACACCTTGTTTTGGATAGTTTGATCGCTACCTTTGGTGGTGTGTTGCGGCCGCAACAAAGTGTTAACTTGATGTTGCCGTCACAACAAGGTGTGAGTTATTTTGTTTGGTCACTACACCTGCCTAGTCTGGCCACAACATGTACCTTTATCTCAAGAGGTCACTACCTTTGTGTTTTGGTCACAACAAGGAGCTGACCTACTGGGGTCTCTACAAGGTGTCACCTGTGGTGGTATCTACATATGCATGGGTGTTGAATGTTACATGAACTACCCTAATGGTTGATACATGTTGTTGTTTACATAATGATGTTTATAGGTTTTTGATATAAATACTAAACCCTAATATGCTCTAAGAAAGTGGGAGATGGTATAACTAGGGTTATATGATGGAAGTTGAAATGGGAACCCTAGTCGGCTATATGAGAAATCCTAAACCTAATTTGGGAATGAGATGTTATTGCTCTTCTTGCTTAAAATGATTAGCATGCAATGATGTTTTCTCTCTCCTACTTGTGTAACCTTAACGTTGCAGGTGGAATGAATAACATATATAGAAAATGATATGGTGAAATTTATGTGACATAGGGTGATGATTGTGAGTCTTTATGAGGCATGATGAGATAATGATGTGCATGAAATATGAGTTTTGGGTCTTATGCCCTGGAAGAGGCTTTATGCCTATAGTGAGATGACAACCTCTAGTGATGAGATGAGGAATTTTCATCCCCTAATGATGTGATAATGTTGATGGCCTTATGCGGTAGTGGTATCAATCGATGATGTGACAATTTTTATGCTTCATACATTTTATGTCTTCTGGAGTTCTAACACACCCTTATCTTTGTAGAGTTTGTTTAGGGTTTGTACTTTGTAACTTGACTGATGCTAAAAGATGCTCGATTGACCTAACTAATCAAGTGAAACCCTAATCATGTACTTTTCATGTACCATAGATCCATCTTCAGCATCAATACTTGTTAGATGGTGAAACAAGTTCTCCCTTAGTGGAAGCTCGAAGTCCTATACTATTGAGTATATATATTGCACTAGATTGGCTGCGGTCATACCCTGGAAGGAGAACAGTCGAGGCTTGTATCTCAATAATGTGATTCAGAATTCATGTATGATATAATTTGAGGTTGGCTATGGTCATACCTTGGTAGGAGTGTGGCTGTAGTCGTAACTCAATTTTTACTAGTGTTGTGCCTATATACCAGGGCAGACTAGGTTGTTTTGTAGTTAGACTTTACATGTCACTACAGAAGATTCAGACTGACTGAGGGTGTGGGAGATCATAGGAGTCCAACTCCTCCTAGATCTTGTATGGCACTTATTTTGACTTAGCAGTGGTCTGTTGGAGCATGAGTGGTATACCTCATCTCCTCATAGCATAATAAAAGATGTAATACAACAATGTAGTATACTTGCTTAGGGTTAAACACAACTCACATTGGATGACCCTTTGCCTTACCTCATATACTAATTTCTTGAATTATAATGTGGTAAGAGAAATCAACTATTATACATGTTGTTCATATTCCTTCTTAAAGTATAAGATGTTCTACTGCTCAGTTGTAGATGCCTAAATTGGTTAAACAATGGAAACTGCTTGACTCATATCATTTAGCTAAATATGCTCATCTTAATCATAATTCTATCTACCTACTTTAATCTATATGTGCTTATAATATATGTTGGCGAAGAGTTATATCTCTCATTGGGACACTAGTCTCACTCTGTGGGTTACCACATCTTTTAGGTGGTCGTGCATGATGAGGTAGAGATCGTGCATTTGAGGCTGAGCAACAAGAGGAGCAGTGGCTGTTAAAGGTTGGAATATGCTGCTAGTGTTTTGTAGTAGAGTCCTATGGATCATCCATGTACTCTCTGGTCCTTGGGGGTGTTTTGTAGACTTTGTATATCGATATGAGGTTTTGGCAGTAGGCCATGGTTGTACATATATGGCTTGTATATGTGAACATGTTGTTATAGGTAACATGTTTGTGGTATGATGGCCACTAAACAATGATGTCTACATCTTTATGACATGTTATGTAACATAGTTGGAAATGTTTATGGACTTAGACATGATATGTTTCATCTTGAGATACCGTGAGGTGATTGCTTTTAATATACTATGCTTTTTGGTAACTTGGATTATTAGTTTTATTTCTGCACTTTGTTTTGAGCTATATCATTTTACTGTGATCGGGGCATCACAATGCCTTTCTCAAAAACCACTGGAATACTATTAGGCCTTCCATTATCAACACCATCATACATATCTTGAATGGAAATGAGATCCCAGATGGACTCCGAGGCTCATGCATTGTGTTGATCCCCAAGGTGAAGAACCCCACCAGTTGTAGTGAACATCGACCGTTCTCCTTGAATAATGCTTGTCTTAAGTTAGCATCAAAAGCCATTATTGAGCGATTAAAGAGACATATACCTAGATGGATAGCTCCAACTGAAAAGAGTTTTGTTCCAGGTAGATTTTTTTTGATAATATCATCTTAGTTTAGGAGATTATTCATAACATGACCCACCAACATGCAACATCATTCATGGCCTTCAAAGTAGATCTATCCAAAGCAGATGATAGTATGTCATGGAAGTTCCTTGAAGATACACTCAACATAGACAATTTTCCAGCCAATATAAAAAAATATTCTATGAACTCACTTGCATGTGGCTCAACCAGTATCCTCTTGAATGGAGAAAAACTTCCAAGTTTTAAAGTTTTCAAGGGGTCTGCGGAAGGGAGACCAACTGTCCCCCTATCTTTTTGTTCTCTACATGGAAAGTTTATTACAACTCATTGACATGAGTGTCAAAAACAAACAATTGAAGCCAATTAAGGTTGCTAAACAAGGTTCCTCAATTTCACACATTTGTTTCGTTGATGATATCATTATCTTTTCCAAAGATATTGAGGAACACATGATGGTTATTCTTGAATGTTTCAAAATCTTTGAGAAATATTTCAGACAATGGATTTCCATTGAAAAGATGAGAACCTTCTTGATAATTCAATAGATAAGAAAATAAGAACAAACATTTGTTCTCGAGTAGAATATAGGAAATCCATGACCTAGGAATGTACCTTGGGGGTACCTATTCTTCACAGTCTAGTGAAGAAGGCTACCTATGCATACATCACTGATAAAATGGAGGGCAAAGTGAACAGGTGGAAAAAAATGCTCTCTCTGATTGGACACATTTTATCAGTTCTTACAACTATTCCTACCTAATCTATGCAAACAGATAAGTTTCCAGTTAGTTTCTACACAAATATTGACAAGATTGTGTGTAAATTTATCTGGAGTGGAGGCCACAAACTGAATCCAATCTCCCTTGTGGGATAGAACTATATCACAATGAGTATGGAGGAGGAGGCCATAGGAATCAAGTCAAGGGTAGTCTAGAATAAAGCTATGCCAAGGAAGAGTGTGTGGGATCTGATATCATACAGACAACTACTATGGAATGAGGGGTTACTAAGGAAATACCAAAATTTCATAGGTCATCTTGGGGCTCGAGCAACACCCTTCTAGCAAGCTATGTAGGATGGTAAGGAACTCCTCATTACAAACACTATTAAAATTATCAATAATGGAGATAGTACTTCAGTTTGATTCGATCGTTGGGTTTCTAATTCTAGGAGTCTGAGTGATGTTTGCACTAAATAGATGGAGACATATCTCCTGAACATGAAGATATCTAGCCTCGTAAATCTAGAAGGTAATTGGAACATGAACTTTTTATAGGAATATCTTCCATTAGAGTGCATTAATGGGATCATGAATCAACCACCTTGTCATGTAGAAAATCTACCAGATGTATGGGATGGAGAGGATAGAGGAAGGTACACTCTCAAATCAGCCTACCATGTTATTTACAAAACTATGCCAACCTGTGAGAAGTTCCTTAGAAGGTCATATGGAAACTGAACATACCCAGTAAGATTAGGGTATTTTTGTGGTTGTTTGGAAGTGAGGTGATCATGACCAAAAAAAGAAGAAAAGAGAGACTCTTCATGGAGAACCCCATGTTTCCTTGATGCAATCATGAAGAAGAAACCACCCTACACGCGCTAAGGGATTGCTCATTTGTGAAATAGACTTGGGGACAGTGTGATCTATTCAGAAACCACTGCCATATTCAAGGAAGCTCATCGTATGAATGGGTAGACATAAACATCAAGGGATCCGATAAACATAACATTCAGTTTGCTCTCTACTGCTTATGCATATGGAAGGTGAGAAACTACAGAGTCTTTGAAGGGAATGATCCCAACATGAGTCAACATGTTAATGAGGTGTTAAACAATATCAATGCTAATAACCTCACGTTCATGAGAACCATGAGAGGGGACCATTCAAGAACAAATATGGACACACATACACTAAATAACCATGATGAGGAAGACACTGATGATTGTGATATTCTTATCTGAGTGGATGCAATAGTTAAGGGGGTGAGACAACCATTGCTATTACAATATATAGAGGAAATGACACATGGCTAGGAGGTGTAGCTAAATGCATACATGTCTCTTCTCACACTAAAGTAGAGCTTTAAGCAATTGATCTCTTCCTATGCCTGAATAAAAATTTGCACAATATGAAAGTGATGATTGGCAGTGAGAACAAGAAGGCTAATGAAGCCATTAAAGGAGGAGGGATCCTAAACCCACGTTTGGAAGATTGGTTGAATAGAATTGAAAAGACATGTGAGCAATGTAAAAAAGTGAAGTTTTTGAACATTGAGAAGACAAACAATGTTTTGGTGGATGCTCTGTCCAAACATCATCAAAAAACCTACACGGAGGACTTGTTCTACTTAGATCCTCCCCTCGAACCTATAGGTCATTCTTCCCTTTCTTGTAATGGTATAAGTTCTACCAAATTTATGTTTTCTAGGAATGTAGTACTGTTGTTTTCTATCCCGACAAGCGGAGGGTTGGTTGAATAAGAATGTCTCCTAACTTATCCAAAAAGAAAATGAAGGTGTAATTAATACAATCCCATGAGTTCTTAGAATAACAACTATAGTATTCTATGAGAAGGATCACCCTGATGAACTCTAATATCACTTCTAAAAATAAAAAAGATTTTGTCAAACATGAATGTGTCACAAATATACATTACATAGTGAAATTCCTTGCTTGGACGAAACCACAATTGGAGTCACATAAGAAACTAACCTCAAACCCATAAGCCTAACTCCACCAAAACCCACTCTAAAAGCCTAGACAAAAACACAATAGAATCATATGAAAAACATTGACTATCATCCTAACCTACCCATAAGACCCTAAATATCCACAAAATTACATGCCAAACCAACTCCAAATAAAGCTATAACTCTTAATCTTTGTATGGGCTCCCAACTAATACATGTCCACTTTTTTTCTCAACTTTTTGTGAAATTTTGTACCAGAACCTACCACATTGACTTTAAGGGACAACATATGTTCCAATTTGATGCGTGCCCTATTTAAGATACCAAACTTTTACAAAATATTTGTCTTTATCCTATCAAAACCAAATATTATCTTCACTAAGAGACTTGGAGTCAAAAAAAACACACACCCACACCTAGAACCTTATCTTGAATCCTTGAGCCAACACATTTGGAAGAGTCATATATCTATTTTCTAGAGATGAAGATACAAAGAGGGTTCCCAACAAATGCACACCACTATAATTTCAAGTCGGGTTACAAAAATACAAAGTGAGACGAGGTCCAACACCTTCAAACCCTAAACAACCACCCTAATCCATAAATACAACCCCTTGATGCAAGTTTAAAATGTTTCCAAAGGGATTCAGACTTATCAACCTTCTAGTACCTAAAACTAGCTCTTCCACCCTAGAAGCTCTAGGCCAACCCCTAAGTTTGGGGTCTTGCATGATATAGTGAAGGTAAGTGATAAATCTAATACTATTATTTCAGCCTCCTTGGGGAGAACTGAATGATAATGCTCTCCCTTGGCCTCCACATTGTTCAAGAACAATAAAGGTTCTTCACTATGATGTAGACCCTTCCTCTCCCTTCTTATTAATTTGATCCAAAGTGGTATGATGATATTAGCACTGCGATCAATTAGTCACCATGCTTCATTTCTTTAAACCCATGCCCAACATTTTCTTATGTTAATGAATATACTCAGTCAATCAATTCTTATGTTACAATGCTGATCATTCAGATTCTCTTTTAAGTAGGCAATACTTGTGATCATTTTGGAGTTCCTAACACCTTTCCCATACATTATCTAATGCCATGCACATCTCAGTTCATGGATCTCATTGTTGAGTTATTTTTTAGGAGATTAGAAACAAGTTTTTATAGTTTACCAAAAATAAACATGATGGTGATTAAATTTTAAATATCATATTCTACATCACTTAGAATTGCAGATAGATTCCTTATACTTTCAAGGGAAAATAATATAGTGATGACTCTACTAGGAAGTATTATTGAAGTTGGTGATTGACCTCTACATGTCAACTCTAAGACCCATGTTCTAGCTCAAACTCTTGATGCTTCTTTGTTGTTCGTGTCACATATTTAGATGCTTTCTTAAGCATATGCTTTGTTGGTGATTGTTTTGTGGGATGATGCACAATTTACCCTTTGAGTAAGGGATCCCTTACTGTCATAACCCTGATTTTAGGGTACCAATACACAAGATAAAACTCGAGGTTCAATAATGTTTACTAGATGATCAATCTTAGAATGAAGTGATGTATTCAAAATTAGAATTAATTCACCTAAAAGTATGATTTGAAATACATTTGGTGATGATGATAATTAAGTTCTATTATTATGAATAACTTTTTTTAATTGTTTTGGACACTATATGACCAAGGGCTCATTTAACAGTCTCAACGAACTCAAGTGGTATAAGGATGCACCCAAAGGTTTTAAGAGCATAACAAGTATTTTGGGATTTGTTAGGTCAAGATTTAATGGTCAATTGAAATTTATTAAAGGTTTATGTACCTATTTATAAGGTTTTTTGGGGAATTGAGTTAGAGAACCAAATGTTGGAGTTTTGTTTTAAACTTAGTAACAAGATGTTTTGTGTAATGAGGAACAAGGGGTTCAGACTTCAAGATATTTGGATGTCTCTGCAAAAAAATATAATGGTTTGATGAAGAAGAAATTAATGATTTATATGTTGTAAAACTTTGGTCATATGGTTTCCTATGGATATGTCATGACATTCATATGTCACGCAGGTTTGTCCCACCTTTTCTTAGGCACATCCCTCAGTTTTCGAAGGTGGCATGATCTCAACCACCAATAGAGAGGATCAGATGACTAGCTACTCATCTGCTACCTCCAGATCTTGCGGAGCTGAGGGGGGATGACTCAGTCCCCGGTCTCGTCTGTGAGGAGTATCAAACTAGCGAGACACACATACCCAACTCATCCTTAGTTGAGATCCACAATATCTGTAGCTTCCCAACAACCTCTCACCACTTCTGTTTCGTGCAGTAGTGAGAGTGATTGAACCTATCATTCTCTACATATCTCCATCCTTGTGATCACAATAGCCATGCAGAAGCGACTGAGAGGAAGAGGGAGGTTGGCGATCCTCTCGCGATGCATGAGAGTCGCTGTGGAGGTCCACCAATGGAGGAAATCCAAGCCGGAAGAGACCCCGTTAGGCCAAAGATAGCCGCAGTTGACCAGGCGAGATCAAGCTGCTGCTCTCTCGCCGAGGATCCGAGGTACCACAGACACTCTAGAGAAGCAAAGAGTGCTGAGTGCGCATCAATCTTCAAAGATAGCACCATCAGATTGGAGGTTCTACACGGTAGTCTCAGGCCACGACGACGCTGGGAAATAGGGATGAGGAAGGAACAAACACCAGGGAGAAAACTCCCAATCATGACGACCTGCCAACCAGGGGTTTTGAGCAGGCGATGGCATGACCACAAATCCTAACCGCCGTGATCTGAAGGGAAGATGGAGGAGGGAGATACAGCATGATTCCTTGCTACCAGACCTATTCATGGTGCCACCCCGAAGAGCTCCATCTAGCTACCTTGGATCTATTTGCCCTGAAAGATCCAGCCGCGAGACCTTCTATGACCTGGATTCCTCGGCAGAGCTATGCCCGCGGCGGCACTCACACAACATCGGGAATAGGGGTCGCACACTTGTTTCCCCTGATCAGGGCGCAGTGAGCAGGGAGCAGCCGATCTCATGCAAGATGGCATCGAGCACCGCGGATCGGAGCAGACCCAGCCACGATGGAGCGGCACTGATCTTTCACCAGAGACCAGCCTCGCAGTGTCACCTTCGTCTGAAGAGGAGAGGGTGCTACCGATCGCTGGTTGTAGGAGGACCGTTCTTCTCGCCGGAGATCTGGAGAGGCGGCGACGCTAGTACTTCATGGAAAAATAGGGTCACACTGTGAGAAATAGACCTGCGTGAGAAGGAGAAGGGCATTGATCGACCTAACACTGAATCGGGCACAAACTCACAAACCGGTTGGACATGAGTAAGGCTCAAGCAGGAGCCGTGATTCCTCAGAGCCACGTGGCACCCACCAATTGGCCCTAAGAGGTAATAATCTCAGATCTTATATAATACATAGAAAATACCTCGCTTATCATAAAAATAGAAATAATATACCAAAATTGTCAAAAAAATGTGTAGAACAATGTGAAAGAATAATATTATACTTTCGATGCACTAATATCAGTGATATCACGTTAGATGTGTAAGGCTTATTTTATGGATAATAAATATCAAACGATGTTCTAAAATTATGATAACATGTCAGTACGTCTATAATAATGTTTATAATGCATATGATGTCAGATATGGTCGTGATGATGCACGAAAGTATATAGTTTGATTAATATGGATAATTAGGGGTAATAACACTAAAGATAATGTATTAAATGCATACGTGCTCAATAAATGATGAGATTTTTAGAAAAACCTCATATCTTTAACTGGAATATAATATATAAATATGAGATCAGTTAAATGCATATAATTCATGTTATATGAAGATGACCCTTAATACATGGGTTGTAACCCTAATGGGTTATAAACCAGGGTTAATTTGTGCACAAAAAGGATATGGAACCTAATATTCAGATAATGAATCATAACCCGGAAAATGACATTAGTAAGATAAATATAAGGTAAGAATACAAGTAATCATGTGAATATCAGAATGAGATAGGAAAACCCTAAAATGGATATAAATAGGGTTAATGATGATGAGAATCTGATGATGGTATGTGGTCTTGTCTTAATCAGGTGATGACCAGACTTCTATATGATCAAGGATAAGTTAGAAATCTCTGAACTCAGGTATGTGGGTTTTATTTAATTATATGACTATGGTTTTCTTGCTTGCAATCATGATATGTATGTATGCTCTCTTCTATTTGCAAATATTGGATGTAGTATTGCTATGTAGTACTCGTTGTTTTGTCACTTGAAAACATAAATTATGAGTAGATGTTTTGTAGTTATTTAAGGTGTTCATTATCCCCCTTACAAGGGAATGGATTAATGTTGGCTAGTACACCTCCCTAGAGAACACGGTGTATGGGGAGTTTCCCTAGAGTACTTGGTACATGAGGATGGGCCCAATATTTATGTTTTAGTACTAGTCCACCTTGATAATACAATTCATCTAGGAAAATGACTTAAATTGGCATATTTCGCTTAATAAAGAAGTGTTTTCTATGATTTTATTTCCTTTTGCAAATCTTTTTCAAAATTATGAAATCCATAAATATATGTATCTTTCTGCCCATGTACACAACACCTTGTGTGTTGATTTTTTGTTTCACGTATGTTTTAGGTTCAGAGATAGCATGGGAGAAAAGTACAGGATGTGAGCAAGTTGTACAGGTTGTACCTATTGTGTAGATCCTAGTTTAGCATACATGTTCTTAGACTTGTAAATCATCTTTCAATATGTAATTGTAACTCATGTTGTAATAAGTCCATTTTGTATAATTATACGTGTTGAATGTTGAGTATGTTATGGTTGTATGTTCATGTATGCGTATTATGCTTCCGCATCACTTTTTGATATGATTGGATGATGTTTTCGGATTCTGACATCTCATTCCCAATAGGGTTTGGAGAAATCAAAATTCGGGGACGTCACACTTACAAATGGTACACACCATGTTGTTTGCCTCCTCCTTGCCCTTGATTGACTGTAGGTAGATGCACTTTGGTGGTCTAACCTAGCCTAGATACTTTTTCATCAGTTTATAATAGATTGGAGCAGTCCAGTCCTCCACCAGTAGAGGACCGATGAAAGTGTTCTTGAATTCGTTGAGTGAAGACTGACATGGCCCTTCTACCTACTTATCGGGTTGTGGCATTCTTAGTTTTTTATCAGTTGAGGAGTGCTGGTGTGGTTCTTCATTTCCATCCGTGGACATCTGATGGAAGGGGCCCATGAGTAACGCTCAAAGTTTTTGTCAGTTGCATATTGATGAAATGGATGGGCAGCTAGATGGTGGATTTTTTTCAATTGAGAATTGATATGAATTTTACATCATGACCAGTGATGGTTTTACACAAGTTCTCTAGTGTTGGTGAATTGTTGTGAGCCTCCTGATGGTTTCCTTGAAGAGACAAAATTGACAAGTTTTGTTAATGGACTATATCAATGAGATTTCTTCTCATGCCTAATGACTAAATATCTACATAACACATACTGATGGGAAATCATAATTTGTCTTTTAATGGCATGATCATTGATGAAAGTACAATTCTAACTGGCAACCTGACATTTTGACTACTTTTCTATATCCTCTGGGGCAATATATATCCCCTTGGACTTTATTCTTGTCTCACTTATCCATCTGAGCAGAAAAGTGTTACTGCAGAGTGAAACACATCTGTTGACAATAAACAATGGGTTTTTTGGTTCCATCGATTAATGATTTCAACATGATCTACATTTGTTCCCTTTGTTGTTGATGTAAGGCAAACCCTCTAGTGGTTTATGAGCTTTGATTGATGTAAGTCGACCCTTGACCATGGAATACCCTAGTTATCCTTAGCTTCATGTCCTTCTTGGACATTTTCTTGAAGGTTCTCCTCTAGGGCGTCGTTTGAAAAGTCTAACACCATGCTTCTACCATTCTCTTTCTTATTTAGTTGCTTTTGGTAGTAGATATACAATGCTAGAACATGGATGAAGGAGAGGAAATCAGACCTTGGGAGTTGCCTCAACACTAGAGTTTGTCGTGAAGTTGATATCTTCATGATATATTTTCATGAGCACATAATTCTCCCTTAGCAGGCATATTCTATAACCTTTGACTCATATGTTACCTACTTCATGCTTACATGTTGTAGATCTTGATATTATATACCCCCATTTTTGTAAAATATGATGCTTCATGTACCCCGATGCTTAATCAATGGGTTGTCTATATGTATGCTAATGTTATGCACTACTAATATTCTTCTAGTGCACACGAGTTGATTATATACTTATTATATAGATATTAAATAATTGTATGGTGAGAGAAGCTTTGGATTTTTTCCTCTAGTGAAAATATAACATGCTTGTTTAAAAGATGATACCTTGCAAACTATTTATGATTGTTGTATGTTCATTGTGCATGCCTTGAGCTATTTCCTTGATACTATGTGGTTGATATTTGAAAAGGTGATTCCTTTAAAAGTGAAATGAAGGGTTTACATATGTTCTAACCCTATTCAAAACAAGTGTGTCTTACAATGAGGAGTTTGGTAGTGTTTTTTAGACATTTGTATATTTTGGAGTTATCTTTTACTTTCTTATTTGTCAGGCTTCTGAATGGTTGTTTATTTCTCTGGTTGATGTAGTCATATAACAATGAACCTAACCATCAAGAGAAAAATAAGTAGATCCTTGATCCCATAAAACCATTACCTTGGGTCACTAGGGGAAATAGGGAAACTAGTTAATCTTGTAGCAACCTAGATCTGGGAGAAGGTGCTCAAAGCCATATATTAGTGAGTATGTGGGGATGATTGGAGGTGTATATCCTATAATCTTTAATTAGTTTTGAACTCAGTTAAATCTTGTGGTTCTATGGTGGTTTATGGAAGAGGCAATGCATTATGGAGGGTGGTTACCCTATTCTAGTGGTGCATGATCTATACCCATGAAGTGCTTGATTTGGTGGATTCACTTTTAAAAAATATCTATAGTGGGCTAGCCCATGTGCTCCCTACCTTTTTGATATATTGTTTCAACCTAAGGTTGTGAGGAGAGATCTAGGGAGTCCATATATCCATAGATATTGTACAGATGACTAAGATGGCTTAACAACATCTAGTTATCTGGTTGGGTGGTACACCCCAACCAACCTAGGGCACTAAAAATAAACAATATCCATGTGTTATAACTATCTAGGTTTAATTGATGTAAGTTGCTCCTTGTATGGTATATTATTTGTCTTTCTATGTCGGGCTACCTAATCCTCTTCTAGGTGGTCTTGATGCCAAAAAGGTTGTAAGGGTGTGCCTTCATGTGCGCCATTATTTATGAGTTTCATTTTCTTTATATAGTATATACTTTCTCTCTCCAATAAGTAATAAATGTTTTGGGTGTTATACCATACCACTAGGACTTGAGGTCTCAACTTTGTGGTTTTCTACACTTTGGTGAGTAGTCCAATAGAGAAGATCAACAAGGAGGAACAAGGTTTTAAGATTAAGTGGTGGGTGATGTTCTTGTGAAGGGATCTCAGAGGTAGGTAATGTTTGTGTGACCTCCTCCAAAGATAAAGTATATAGGGATAGAGTTACAGACGTCCTTGAACTCTCAGGTCTGGGCAGACGTAGTTTTGGCAGTATCCTTTGTTAGCCTTGGAGATTATTTTACTTGCACATTCTCTAGAGTTGGTGTTATGAATGATGTAATATTTTCACATATTATCTATTTCCTTTAGATGACCTATGTTGTGTTGAAGGGACATCGATATGAACTGATTGATTGTGTAAGTCCCGCGGTAGCAACGGAACTGGGGAAAGTATACATACTTTTCTATTTTCTATTAGATTATTATTAGTTAGTGATCCTAGATGAGTGAGTCTTTTCTTTTGTGATGAACTGTTGGCACCAGTCCTGCATTTTTTCTTGGTGGACCTAGGAGAAAGGGGGCTCACTGAGAAGAGGGTTGTACCATGAGAGAAGAAAGGAGTTCAACCTATTTCGAATATACAACATGGATTCTAGCAATGCAATGTAGTTGGACCCTCATGTAGCGCTACATTCTTAAAGTTAAATCTCTCTTTTGAATGAAATATTGAGGGTGTGGTGTTCAATCCTTTTTTTTTTCTAAGTGCTTTTAACCTATGATAGTGATGTGTTAACTTATGTAATCCCTTTTGTGGATCCAATGTTATATGGATGTTGATTGTGGTGTTTGGAGAAAATTTACTATGAGATCTTTATGTGTCTTATATGATTGATTATTTGTTTAAAGTCTTAATTTTAGGTGTTGTTTTGAGTAAACTCATTCTTATGGCATTTTCTATCACATGTTTTTGGTATTAGAGCTAGGTTTTTTGAGTCTATAGGGACATAATATTATGATGTAGTGTCTATTCTTATGAGTCCTTCATACCAAACCATTTATTATGGTTTTGTAGGTATGAATGGACATCATGTTGATAGAGCTACGTTGGGCCTAATGGTTATGAGAGATGACATAATCATGAGGAGAGGATACCCGACCCATGGATTCCATTATTGTAGAAATATTCTCCCATAGTGCAACCAAAATATGGCGCTAAAATTGGAGAGAAGCATAATATGAAATGGTTACCACAAATCATCTAGAGAAGCCTAAGATACATGATGTGGTAGAATAACAAACAAGAAATTCACCTAGAAAAAAGTCCCCATGTTCATACCTTATCTAATGTGCAATAATCACCACCTACAAGCAGACAAGTCTTATCTTAGTATAGTTAAGGATCGTACCCAAAGGACAACATTTTTAAGAACAAAATGGAGTTCTAGTCTAGTTAAGAAAAAGTGATTAAGAAGGAAGACTATTTGAAGGTCTATTTGGTTAACTATATTAGCTAAACAAGATATATAAATGAACTAAATAAGAATTTATTTTTATCACTATGATAAAATGACCAAGATGACACATTTCACCACTAATGCCTAAAAATCCACTCTCTCATGTTGTATCTCTCATTCATATATATATATATATATATATATATATATATATTAGATTGGGGTCAAGGAATTTTATATACTTTCAGAATATGAAATTTGCAAGGAAAAAAATCACCATGGGCTCAAGGTCTCATTACCTAAATATCCTTAATCTGTTGCCCTAGATAAATGATTTGCATGATCTAAAATAAGAGGTATCTACATCTAGGATTCAAAAAGTATGTGAAATTGACATGTAATCTATATAGCATGCAATCAGATAATCGATAATCAATTCAAAAATTGTTATAAATAACAATTTATAACATAAGAGTACAAGATAGGGGAAATAAGGTTAATCCCTGCTTCCTAGCAAAATATCGACTCTCTAATATTATTCATGATACAAAGAGAGTGAGTGAGTTAAGAAGAAGATCATTTAAAGGGTAGTGGCATATAGAAGAAGATCTATAATGCCCACCCTAAGTACACACATGCACATAGAGGAAGCAACACTGAGTTATCCATAACTCATGTACTCAATGGGGCATTACATAAAACTAGTATTCATAACAACAATATAATCAATCAAACATACTTGAAAGATAATTATTCTCATCATTGTTCTTACAAAAAGAAACTTATGGATATCACATAGAAAACAACTTGAGATAAAGTCTCTAGTCTAGAGTTCTAAATATGAAAATATAAAGCTGAATCTATAAAGCTTAGGGTCATCTTATAGTTGGCGCTCCACTAGTTGTTATCCTACTTTGTATTCACACTCCAAGACTTTGGGTACTACTTCTTCTCTTGCTCCTCACTGCGGACATCTCGTCCCCAACTATGTATTGAAAAAATAGTTGTTAGTGTATGTGGCATGAGTATTCTATATGTACAAAACTAAAGTAATAAGATATTATAAATTATTCTTGAACATTATAAACATGAATCTAACAGTAAATTCTATATAAAATCTAAAACAAAAATATCTCTTCTTTCTTTAACTTTTTACAGATCTTTCCCTTGACATCCATGAATCACTCTACCCTATGTCATATAAATAATGTCTAAGTAGTTCCATAATAGTTGGAATACATTCTTGAATCTCTTTAGGGAATGTCCACATCATGAAGTTCCTGTGTGACAAATAGTCCAATATTTCAACTATGAATGTTTAGAATTCTACAAAATACTAGTTGTCTGTCTTGTAGAGGAACATCCATGAGAAATACACTAAAGAACCCTAAACAACTTTTGAGCACTAGGTGAAAAATTCAATGCACCATCATTCTTTGTCTTCCATTTCCATCTACAAACACAACCTTGGTGCGATAATACCTACATCATCCACCCACAAATGATGCTATCCCTCGACTAATGAAGATGTGTTTGAAATTATGGCAATGATGCAAAAATGAGACACATTTTTCTACAAACTCCATGCAAAATGTGCATACCATGAGTGAGGAACTTAAACAATCAAATGCCTTAGGGAGTCACAATGCAAATGTGTACATTTCATCTAATTATACACCAAAGTGGAATAATCATACAAAATTTTCTTGGGAACAACAATGAGATGTTATTATGGGAAAAATAATTAAAACCAAAAACAAATGTATGCCCCAATGTCTAAATATGCAATGCTTTCTTGTTTGAGAGGACTAAAAAATGTGAATAAAGATGTCCAACAATGGACAAATAATACACGTTAGAATAAAGTTTAGTTCATATTCCCTTATCGCTATACCAACATGAGGAGGGTGTCTCCCTTGAAAAAAGATGAATCCTAATTAGATTGGGAGGGAATTCTCCTATTATCCAAAATCCCCATAAATAGAAAAAACTTCCCATAGAAAAATAATTCATCAACATCAACATCAAATACATCAAGGGAACCAACAACACAAAAAATCCCCTCAAGGTCCTACTCATCACCAATAATAAAATATACCTCATAATTCACATGAAATATTAAGCTAATACATATGATAAGGAGTAGGATAGAGATTTAAGATCAAAGAAAAGAAGTTAGAAATTAAATTAGAATGATATGTTAAGTAGAGATTCTATGACATGTGATGAGAAAAAAAATGATACCTTGGTGAATCAAGATGATAAAAACGTTGTGATGGAGTTTACCAATGATAGCGTGATATTACAACATGTACCCCTTGATACTATGACACAAAAGGAAAATAGTAAAATTGAGGCACCATTTCATGATTCTATATGTGAACCATCACTTTAACAAAGGAAGGACACTAATATTGATGACATCATTGAGATATTCATGCAACTAAATATCAATACATGTTGCTTGATTCTATCTAGAAAATTCCTTCTAATGCTAAATTTCTTGAAGACATGTTTAGTTTCAAGAGATGGTCCTGTGTCAGAATGTGTAAAAGTATAGTTAACAAAGAAAGTGAGCCCCATAATTCAACATTCCTCTCTAACCAAGGAATAGATCAAGGTTCTACAATCACAATATGATAAATTGTTGAGAACCAAACCAATCAAGCTCTACTTCACTCAGTGTTAAGTGACAACATCACACACATTGTGTCTATTTTGATCTTGGCCTAGGGCAGATAAACTTGTAAAATGACACATAATGATTGGATAGTAGATCAGTGATAAATTCTAAGATACCTGATCATCAAAGATCCTATAAAGACTAATGATGACACTTCCACCATTTTCCAACTGATTTCATTGTTTTATACACTAAACATAAGAGTATGAGTATTGCATTATTTATGGAAGACTATCCCCATATATAGCTGAAGTAGCAATTCATGTTAGGACCAAAACTATGTAGGTTACTTCAATGCATGTGGATGTATTAAATGCCTCTTCAGGTCGTAATGTCATTTTGGCGATAAAAAATGTTATTTGATTGATTATCATCAATTGATTGTTGATAATTGTATACCTACATGGATAGAGATCACTATAAGAGGCAAATGATTTGATCTAATATTTTTTAAATTGCCAAAGGAATTGCCTAATGAGGAACATGTGGCAAATGTTGAAATAGTGGTAGATAGTGAAATCCTTCCATCTTTGGATTTGAGTAGGTTTGAGCCATCCATTATAGATCAACCCATATTAAATATGAAAATGCTACTTAAGAGTTCTAAATATGCATGTCTAGGTCACAATGACACCCTCCGAATGATCATTTCCTCCACTCACTCCCTTATAAGATTATGCTCTAATTGATGAGATTAAGAATAATATTGAGGCCTTTGGCTGGTTTATAGATATGATCTGAAGGGAATGAATACATTAATTGTGTGCATGAAATATACCTTGAGAAATACACTTCCCCATATATATACATATATATATATATATATATATATATATATATATAAATATAACCGGAGAAGGTTAAATCCAAATTTGAAATAAGTAATGACACAAGAAGTGATAAAATTGCTGAACGCATGTATCATTTACCTAATTTTGGAAATTTTTGCATGATTCCCATCAATTTGTTTCAAAATAGTTTAAGATCACCTTTGCTTCTAGTCATCAAGGAATGGAAGTTCTAGATAGAAAAAAATATAGGTGGAGGATGTGAATATAATATCAAATTTTTAATGAAAATTCCAATAAGGATAAGTAATAGTTGTTTATTGATGAAATCCTTGAGAGACTTGCCGATCAATGTTAACTATTTTTTGGATGTCAACTCATGATACTTCAAGTGGTAGTTTAAATCATAGAACATCGTAAGAAACCTTCCACATGTCTAATAATGACGTTTGTATATATAAGAATTCTCTTTGGTCTATGCAACATACCTTCAACGTTTCAAGGGTGTGACCTCCATTTTTTATATGCTCAATTTCTGCTTAGAGGATGAGTTCTCAGTTTTGGAAATACCTTTGATGATTTCTTTAGATATCTCACTAATGTTTTTGAAAGATATGTTAAGAGCACCTAGTCCTTTCTTGGTAGAAAATCCATTTTGTGGTTCATGGGGGGATTGTCTTTTGTTACTAGTTTTACAAGGATGGTACTGACGTTGATCTTGCATAGATCACTTTAAGGTCTAATTGAGTGCTCCCACCATTGTGTGACTTGTCCATTCTTTCATAAGGAATGCTAGATTTTACTACCAATTCATTAAGGAATTCATCAAGGTCTCAAGACCATTATTCTAGTTTTTGTAAAAATACATAGAGTTTGAGTTTGATAAGAAGTGTACAACTACACTCAAAGGACTAAGTTGAAGTTCATTTTTTCCCCAATTTTTCTGCCTACTAACTTCTATTAGCCATTGGAATCAATAAATTGTGCATAAGATACGACCGTGCGGGATGTGCTTGGCCAAATAATTGGCTAGATTGCACATGCTATTTATTACACTAGAAAACACTCAATGAAGCTCAACCAAATTTTACCATTATAAAAAAGAAGATTCTTGCTATTATTTTTCTATTGAAATTTTTTATTCCTGTGTCTTGAAAACTAAAGTGAAAATCTACATATACCACATGATTTTGAAAAAATTGATGACAAAGAAAAACTTTTTACGCAATTTTATTATATGGATCCTTTTGTTACAAGAGAATTGCAAATTAGTGAGCTTGATGAAAAATGTTATGATGCTTATGACCAATCAAATATATACAAATAGAGAATGAAGTTTTTACATGATAACTTCGTTAAGAAGAAGTCCTTTGAGCTGACATAAGGTTTTTAGTTATACATTTTAGAATAAGACTTCTCTTTCAAAAATCTTAGGTCATGGGATGAACGATACAAAGCCATACATGTATAACGATCCAAAGTCATGGTGATACAAGTCAGTGAGGTGAACAACTCATTTGTAGTGAACAATAAATGACTATTTGGAGGCAACCCATGCATTTTCAAACCCTAGATAATCTAACTATTTTCACAAGTTTCGCTTTTGCAATTCCACAAAGACACTTGCCACATACTTGTGAATGAGTTTTGTGTTTATTTTTTGCTTTTTATGTGGATAGAGTAATCTGAGGTAGTAGGATGAAATTCTAGTAATGATACACTCTCATGTCAAAGTGAACTTTAATATTTCAAGCTGATATGAGAAATGTTTAATGATAAATTAAAATTTCCATTTTCCACAAAATGATTAGTGTTGAGAAGGTTGAATATGAGTGGGAGGTTCAAGTGGAAAATTGGTATTAAGACCAATATATCACATATGTGGGATGTAAAGCCATGGTATGTAAACATGATTTTGAGAATGCCCTCTAATTTTTGGATCTCAAAGCCACCATGATTGTAAGCTCTAAAAGAACCTTGCAATCCACAATCCAAAATGGTGATTTTGAGGCACACAGAGTGTAGTACTTGATATACGAAGATGACCCTAGTATGGGATAAGGAGTTAGACCCTCAACCCTTTCTTCATTTCACCATGAAAAGAATTCCCATAGAGTGCACCAGAGCCTCCTCAACCCCTAAAAGATATGGACCATCCCCAAACAAGATCAAAGCAAGTTCCCTGAGTCTATCTTGATGATCTTCACCAATCTGTGGTAATTTGCATCCATAATATCTCATCCTTCACCACCGATTCTTCCCTGACACCTCTATGAACATTTTTCTTCAAACAAAATTCATGATTTTTGGTTTGAATGATCACTTTTATTAATAGTTTCTGATTCACTGAGACAAAGAAGGCTAGCCAAAATGTTGCAAAGGAATTGAAGAAGCATATTCCTTGATTCTCCCATAGTAAAAGGGCACCTATCTCATCACCATTTCCCATTATCCACCACCAGCACTCATACATACTCTTCATGTAGAGAAAACTCCAATGATGAAACTATTATTCATCCCACAACATCAAAAGTAGCAATGGTGGTGTTTGATGAAGAATTAGAGCAAACATTGTAACTTTTTAATGCGCAAGAATCCTGAAGTCAACCTAAATTTGCAAGAAAAAATATTACTTCACAAATATAAGAGCCGTCTTCTTATCGAGAACAAAGATAAGAAACAAATCCCTTTTTGTCTCATGTAATGCATCAACATTGAATATAAGAGGACAAATATAAATCCAAAGAATCAAAACAAGTTCTAGTGATACCAGATGATTCACCACGATGAGTTTTGTAAGATTATGAAAATAAGTAGTCCAAAGAATAATAATTCAACATTGAAGAGATTGAGGATGATGGTTCTAGTTTGTTCCACATGGAAACTAAGTGAAGAGATGCAATTTTAAAGTATCCATTAGCTGCATTCCCACCCGTGATAAACCTTCAAAGTGAGCACAGAGTCTTAAACACAAAGTTGACAACATAGAATGTCCATGCCATGACTTATGATTGCATTACTATAATGCAAAAAATAAAATATCTACATCAATATTGGTCATTACCTTTTGTCAGAAAGAGTTGAATATCTAACCTTACAATGAAAAATATGTACAACCAACTCATATTGAAATATTATGGTACATATGAAAAGATAAGGAATGAGGGTAAATATTACATTCACTTTATAATTCTTTATTCAATTAAAAAGATAAGAAATAAAGGTGATGATGCTATCCGTGGTATATTTTCTTGTTGAAATATTCATATTTTGACAGACAATATGCTGGTTGAGATTTATATAATGATGGCTTGAATGACATGCATTCTCAAAGGGAATACGATTCCTTCTACACCAAAAATATGAAATGTACATATCAAGATTCCTACATTCACAAATGTGCATCCAAGACAAGTTTCCTTTCCAATCAAATGAAGTGAAATCCATAAGATGTTATAAAATACCATGTTTCTTGGTATGAAAACCAAGGCATGTTCTAATTCAAAGAGATATTTGTGATTTCTTAGAATTAACCATTCGAGACTATTAAATTGGGGATTACAATTATTCATCGATTCAAAACCATTACAACTAAGAGTAGCACCCCATCATGAATGGAGGATTGGTTACCACCATTGATCATTACCTTGGATATGATCCCAACTACCTCAATGAGGAACAATGGCTTGATTTTATATATATTTACTGTGACGCCCCACGCCACAGCGAAGAGACATTACTCAAAACATAACCGCAGAAGAAAGATTAACAAGAAGATTATTGAGAAAACACAAAAAATTAAAATCTTTTTCATAAAACAACCATATAGCAAGAACCTTTACACAAGAGTCCTTTCATGCCTCAAAGCATTCACAAGGCACGTTGTCAACCTATAACAAAAGTATTGTTTTAGAACATATATACATGATTCCATCATATCTGATATATAAAAAAAGCATATACGGATAGTGCATTTGTAAAACATATACAAAACGTTCCCAAAGACCTGAGTGTATAGGGATGACTCTAGGACTCTATCAACAAAAGACATCCAACAACACTTCCAACCTTATCAGCTACTGCTCCTCTAGCTGCTGCTCAACCTCCTCTACATGATCTCTACCTCCTCATTCTCATCCACCTAAAAGGTTGTTAACCAATTGGGTGAGACACTCTGTCCCAACAAGAGATATAACTCTGTGCCAACTCTATTATTATCATAGATAAGATAAACTGAGAAGCAGTATAAATAACAGGAAGAACAATTACTGTTGAATTATGAAACATTTTCATAAATTTAAAGCAATATGAAGAACATGTATATTTTCTATCAACAACATTGTATAAAGATCAAGCAAGGCCTCAACCAATATTTTCATATTTGATCCTATACAATTATACTACATGGTTGATTACGTATTCACTCTGCCCTGAGGATTTGAATCATACCATTCAAATCCAACTGACCACTTGATAAGTCAAAATTGGTGCCATACAAGGTCTAATCGAAGAGCCGGAATCCATGAACTCTTCCCTCAGTTAGTACGACAACATTAGCAGTGACATCATTAGTTAGGCTGCTATTAGTGAATTATAGTCTAGCTATACATATCTCACCCAACTTGGTATAGGTCACATCACTAGTGAGTTACGACTGCAACCAAACTCTTTACTAGGATATGACCGCAGCCATTCCTGTATCTCAAATTGAGCTACAACCACAATTGTACTCATTATTGGGGTATGAACGCAGCCAATCCCATTCATATACATTCAGGACACAAGGAGATACCTCAACTTGCACCCCACATATTCAACAATATGCGCTCCAAGTTAAACTCATTTCCCCATTCAGCAAGTGCTGACACTAAATGGATCTATGGCACAGGGCAAACTACACTATTAGATTTCACTTGATTAATTAGATCAATTCAAACATCTTTAAACATCAATCAAGTTGCAACATATAACCTTTAAACAAGATTTACATAAACATGGAATAACTCATCACCAGATAATTTTGATTCACATTAAAGTGTGATCTCATCACATCATGTCTCTTTATGCTTACCATTCACCAATGACCATCACAAGGATCAATGTCCATCACAAGGACCACATGTCCATCACAAGTACCAATATCCATTACAAGGACCAAAACCACCATAACTCATACATGGATATGTACATCAGTCAAAATCACTTGTTCAGTCAAAAGCTGATAATAAGAAGTCAAATCATCATTATCTCATAGAACTCATACTAAACATTTACATCATACATTTCACATCATAATAGTTAGGGTTTCACTTGAACCGATTAGGGTTTACATGGTTGGATCATCAACCATATTTAGATCATCACTTCCTTCATTGTTATGCAGTATAATTAGAGATGTGGAAACATATTCCTATCATTATTATGAAACATGTAGAGAGATCTATCTTTCAACATCATACACATGATTACACCATAGGGTATCACATCACACCATGTAACCCTAGCATCCAAAATATGCATCACTACACATCACAAGATGTCAATTAGGGTTAGGGTATCGGCCACCAAACTAAGGTAGGTATCTTCCACCACACTAAGGTAGGGTAGCAGACACCACACTAAGGTAGGGTATCAACCACCAAACTAAGGTAGGGTATCGACCACCACACTAAGGCAGGGTATCAATTTAACTTAGGTATCAGGCAACCACTCTAGATAGGGTATCGACCTACCTACTCAAGGATGCGTATTGGTTTATCATCACTTTGTATCAGCTCAACATCACTTGGTATCAGACTCAACACCTCAATGAGAGTGTGTCGACCAAGGCACACCAAAGGATATTGGTCTAGAGGTATAAGAGAAGGTTTATCATTTATACCATCTCATAATGTATCAACCTCATCTTCAACTAGGGTATCAACCTACCACTCAACTAGGGTATCGGCCTACCCACTCAACTAGGGCATCGACCTACGTACTCCTTGTGTATCAGTCACATAGGTATCCATATGATATCATCCATTAGGGTGGGTTGTATCAGTTGAACCTCTAGGGAGATGTTTCCCCTCACCAACTCTAGGTGTATCGGGTTAGGGTGTATCAAGTTGCAAGGTGTGCCAGATTACACATGTATCAGATTAGGGTTACCCATGTCAACTTCCACACTCAACTAGAAGCATGGAGACTCAACACACCTCCTCCCAATGCATCACTATATCATAACAAGCCACATCATAAGAGGTATATTGGTTTACACAAGATCATGTCAGTCTAGCATATCGGTTTTTATGTTTATCGGATTAGCACATCATATCCGTTTAGTCATCTTCTACCTCAAGATGATGATACAAACAAGGCAAAGGAAAAGAGCAACTTAACAAAGTTTTATTCTCAAAACCAAACACAAGGATACAAAGTAAAACTACTACCAAGCAATAGATAACTAACTAAAGATAACTAGTAAGGTAACAAATATAAGAGTGATAATAACAAAGTAGGTTGAGCATTATATAACCCACCTCAAGAACAACCACCAAGCTCTAAGCTCCAAGGTCAAGCTCTAAGCTCACAAAGCTCAATTTAGAGGGAGATTATCCTCCTAAATCGACCTCCACCACATCTCCAAGAAGGAAGATAGAACCATGGTTAAGAAAGAGTAAAAGTGAGAAATCAAGGTACTAGGGTTCATGGCCAAGTAGAAGAAATAAGAAGAGAAAGAAAGATAAAAAACCATGTATTACCAAGGAAGAAGATGAAAGAGAGTACCATAAGCTCTTGCCTCACCCACTAAACTCCAAGGGAGAGTGCTCTTCAAGCTCAAGGTCAGCCACCAAAGAGAGAAAGCAAGGATCAGTAAAAGGGTCCTCTTACACAGGAAGAGGAGGGTATATATACATGGATGATGAGCGAGAAAGTGCAAGGGGAAGGTGTCACCACCTTAGAACCCTAGAAGACACATGTACAAGAAGAAAGGACACATGTAACACCATGCAACAAGGTGATGGGACCTATGTCTCACCCATTTGGTCACTAAGGAAGGTCAACGTCGATACTCTAAATCGATAGGGATGAAACCCTAGGTCACAAATCGATATGGCACTCCTCTAGAGTCACCACAACACGATATGGTAATCCTCAAGATGCCACCAACTGATAGGATGCCCCTTCAAGACACCCTCAACTGATACCAATCCTCCTCAAGGCAACCACAAACCAATATAGGGTCTCACCAAGGCTCTCAAGCCCGAGATAGCACTTTTAAGAGCAAAGCACACCTCAAACATGTTCCCAAAACATCTCCAAGGATGTCACCACTCAACCAAGGCCAAAAAAAGGTGCCCAACACTTCCTCTCTCCTCTACATGATGCAAAGAGAGAAAATAAACACTCTAGAGGTGGCAAACTTGCACATCAACCCCTCTTCTAGGTGAATTTCAAGTTGCACCAAAACTTCTCTACAAAACTCAAACATCAACCAAGCAAGCTCAAACAAGGAGAAAAAATCTCCAACATGCCCTAATTACATCTTAGATGATTAGAGCAAGGAGCTAAGAAACACACTTAATAAAAACAAATAGGGTTAGCCCAAAACGTGGGTCAGGGTCCTTACAAGCCACAAACCCCTAACATGGATTTCGCCCCTCCCATCCTAAGAGAAAAGAGAAGGGTACTTCCTCCTCATCTCCTCTTCGAGCTCCCACATGGCTTCCTCAACACCATGATGATGCCAAAGAACCTTCATAAGCACAAGGTCCTTCCTCTTCAACTTCTTCACCCTCCGATCATGGATCAACACTGGACCCTCCACATAGGTCATATCATCATCAAGCTCCACCTTCACAGGCTGTAACACTACCTCCATGTCCGGTTGACACTTCCTTAGCGTACTGACATGGAACACCAGATGCAACCTATGCAACTCATGTGGCAACTCCAACTTATAGGCCACCTTCCCAACTCATGCCACAACTGGGTAAGGTCCCATAAATATGGGAGCCAAATTACCTTTCCTCCCAAACCTCAAAATGCCTTTTTAGGGAGAGACCTTCAGATATACTTTGTCTCCCACTTTGAAATCTAAGGATCTATGATGATTGTCTACATACAACTTCTGTTTGTCCTGTACTGCCTTCAACTATTGATGTATCACTTTGATTTTCTTTGTTGTCTGTTGCACAAGCTCAGGACCCAGAAGTTGATACTCCCCTATCTCATACCAACACAATAGATACCTACAACATCTCCCATACAATGCCTCATATGGTTCCATGTCAATACTTTTTTGGTAGACGTTATTGTAGGCAAACTCTATCAAACTGAGGTGTATATCCCAACTTCCTGAGAACTAAAGAACACAAGTCCTCAACAGATCTTCCAAGATCTGAATGGTCCTTTTAGATCGACCATCTGTCTACGGGTGGAAAGAAGTGCTGAACTTCAACTGCGTACCCAAAGTTGTGTGTATTCGCTACCAAAAGTGACTCGTAAATTGAGGATCTCTATCAGATATGATAGTAGCTGGAATACCATGCAAACACACTATCTCGTCAACATAAACTGAGCGAGTTTCTCCGCAATGAATGTTGTTTTAATGGGAAGGAAATGTGCTGACTTGGTCAACCTATCAACGATCACCCAAATGGAATCATAACCTTTGACTGTCCTAGGTAGACCAACCACAAAGTCCATAGTTACATGATCCCATTTCCACTACGGTATAGGTAACATTTGCAACATTTTTGCAAGCTTCTGATGCTCAACTTTGACCTACTGACACACAACACATCTTATAACAAACTCAACTACATATTTCTTCAAGCCTAGTGACCAATACTGTGACGTCCCCGGATTTTCTAAAACTTAATCTGATGTGTGATGTCCAAATTGAAACCCTCACCTCAGTGAGAATCCCAATTTAAACACCCCACATTAGGCTAAGAAGAAGAAGATCAAGGGAGTCAAAAGAAAATAATCAGTATCACATGTACATGAACAATAATAAAACCATACACACATGTTCACCATTCAACATATAATTACAATATGAATTGTTACAATATTTGATATTACATATTGAACAACAAACTTCTACATATACATGTACTACCACTAAACTACAGGATCTTAAGACAATAGGTCCACTTGTATCCTGGGTCTTCAAGAGAAAAACCACAATCTAAACAAAAGATTACATGTAGTACACATCAACACAATATTCAAGAATATTGTACTGAGTACGCCTACATGTCTTTTATATACCTCTCATCATATCTTGGCAATAAGATAAAACTAATACTTGGTAGTTATAAAGAAATATAAGGAAGATCGTATACTTGCACAAAGATGTCCATTAACAAAAGAGAACACATATTTTAAGCTCATTTTCCATTATATGTTTGTGCATCTGCCTACCAATGGGATAGATGCATCCAGGCCTCATGATCTTCTTACCAAAGAGATAGATCATTGTACGTGTGATCTGCTTACCAAAGAGATAGATCACTCACTAGCACTATGCTTACCAAAGAGATATAGTGCTTCATATAATGGAACATATATATTATGTTTGATGTGTTCATAACCATAAATATGGAAAATCAAGCAAGATATCATACAAAAACAATCACTCATCCAATATCATATGCCAAGTATTCTAGTACACATATAACACAAGCATGTTGTATAATAAGCCAAGTAAGAGATAATGGCGTACCTTGATCAAGACATATCCTAATCATCATATATTCCTCATGTCATCTATATCCTTGGTCAACCCTGATTAAGACAAGATCATATACTATCATCAGATTCTCATCATCTTACATCTCATCTTAACCCTAATCGTATCCATATTAGGGTTTATCTTAGTTCATTAGGATGTTTACATCATTACTTGCATTCTTGTCTTAGGATTATCTTACTGATGTCATATTCTAGATTCTTTACTCATCAACTGGATATACTCATGTGTCACATTATTATGTGAACATATTTAACATTATGTCACTTTCATTAACCACATTAGAGTTACATCTCATGTATTAAGGATGGTCTTCATATAACATGAATTTCATGTATAAAACTGATCTCAGATTTACATATTATCTTCCAATTATAGATATGAGGGTTTTCTGTAAATCTCATCATTTATTGAGCATGCATGTATTAATTACATTTTACTTAGGGTTATTAGCCCTAAAAAGACATTCTAAGTAAATTACATAACTTCGTACATCAACATGACTATATCTGACATCATATGCATTATAAACATGATTATAGACTTACTGACATTTTCTCATAATTTTATATCATAGTTTGATATTTATTATCCCTTAAACAAGCATTACACATCTTACATGATATCACCGTGATTTAAGCATAAAAAGGATGATATGATCATTTTAATGTGTTCTACTCATTTTTCTGAGAAAAATGGTTCTTGTTTGTATTTTTCTGATGAACATGCTATTTACTACACATTTTATAAGATCTAACGTTTCAGGGATTTTTACCTTGTCGGGCCAATTGGGCGCTGCCATGTGGCACTTGTGGGGGCACAGCTCCTTGTTCTTGCTTGCTGGTGGAGTTGGCCAGTTCAAGGGCACCTGGACCCGGTTCAGTTCTGGGTGGTTCATGCCTCTCTTCTTCTTGCGATCTCCCGAGCCCACCTGCTCTGCCTTGCGGGGGTGCCGCCGCGGGCTCTGCCCCGGTGAGCAATAGCTCAGGTTCGAGATCTCCTCGTCGACTCTTACGCCCGCCAACACCTTTGATTGTGCCTCCCAGGTCTAATCAAGGTGTGCCGCACTAGGAGAGCATCTTCGACAAGGAAAACAGAGCTCCATTACAGCTAGCAGCTTCGACCCTTCTTCCTCTATGCCCCAGGCTCCTTCACGATCTCAAAGTGTTCTCAACCTCTAGTCTGATGAGCGTGTGCCCACCGCAAGGCTGGCCTGTGTTCTCATGTTGGGTGTCACTGCACCATAGTGGATTGTGGCGAGAAGTCTATGGATGTCTCTCTCTTGCGTCCAATCTGTCGTCGCCGCCAAGGGCTCTAGGGATCTCGACGCTCATTGTCTTTCCTTCCGCGCGACCCTTCTCATCTTCTCCAACTGCTCAAGATGATGGACACTGACAAGTCTCCTCTTTCGATTGCAGATCCATGATGCCGCCACTATAGGCTTGCTGCTGCCTCTTCCTTCTTTTCTATGGCACCACTGAGGGTGGGCTTGCCGGTGAGAAATCCTAGCAGCCCCGGTGAGCAACTGTCGATGCTCCTGTCACCCCGAGAGATTTGAGAGGAGTCATCTGATTCATCTCAATGTGGAAAGAGCAACTGCCCACTTAGTCTTTCTTTCCTCCTCGTTTTCTACTGTTGCCGATCTGGAGAGACAGAAGGTGTGGGGAGGTTTGTTCTCCCTCCTCTATTCACCAGAGAGCACATGTAAAGCGGTCAAACAGTCTGTAATGAGTATGTGAGTCCAACTCTTTAGTTACTTCCTCCCATAGCCTAACGAATAGGCCAAACGTGACATCATGGCTGGACGGATTCAAAGCCTTGTCTTCTCCCCCACGTTCTGTGGTTATACCGAAGGTAGGAGAACAAATGCGTGTCATCTGATCATCATCCAACGACCGAATTCTCTTCGCACCATACTGAATATGTGGCTTCTAAAGGTTGTAGTGTGCGGCCATTAGATCTGTGATCTAGGGAAGAAGATTGGCCATGCATGCCCGACCAACACCAAGGGTGCATGACATCCTATTAGATCAGCAACTTGGGTTATATAATTAGGACTTAATTAATCAACAACACCAATTTCCAACCACAAAAACTCTCTCTAGGATGCTCCAAATGCCATCAAATTTTAACCATAGATTCCTCACTACTCAAGGTACCTTGTAAACGAATTTGGTCCCAAAACTCAACTGTTAGACTATTCAATTAATTTCCTCATATAGGCATAACTTATAGACCTTAATCATTATATAAATCTCAATCAACATCCCAAATTTACCAAAACATTTGGGATTTTAAAAACAACTCAACATATATTACTTCACCTGTATAATTGGACATTTTAGGATTCTAAAAGTCCACTCCATCACATCCTACACACCTTAAAAGAAATTCCGTCCTCGGAATTAAGCTAGAAAATCTAGTCTATCACATCATATACATCTTAAAAGAACTTTCGTCCTCGAAAGTAAACCATACTCATACTTCTAGGGGAAACATTCTCTTGCCTTCATCCACATGTAGGTACTATTCTATGTACAACATATCCACAAAGACAAAGCTCCATGATCATAACCAACCCACTCTTAGGAGGTTTCAAGAGAATCTAGAATGAAACCTCACTTCATAGAAGGCTCAACCAAGGGTTTAGAAGCTTAGGTTATGTCACTACATATCTCACATGTTAGAATTACATATTTATCCTTAACCATGCATTATTATTCAACATGTTCCAAAGAAGTTAACTGAGGTTAACCCGTTATCAAGGTATCATCAACATTTGATTGAGATAAATGTTAGAACATGTTCAACATTAGCATATGCCTTTTAGGAGGGAGTTAAATAAAGTTAACCCATTTTATCCATCTATATCATATCAAGGTGTCGTAATCGTTATGTTTTGCTAATTGTTAAGCTACATTTTTCATCTTTATAGAGCACTAAAAAAATAACAACTCATATAACATGTTTTATTCATATGATCTTTTTTTTATTGCTCATAATAAACTGCAACATTTACTAGTAATTTCATCACCAGATTAGCCATCACTATCACATTATCATCATTATTCGCATATATATGGTTAACCATTTATTAAAGCATCTCTAGGTTTTTCATCATGTCATGTCTATAGATCACATCTTGAGATTAGATCACATCCTTACATATATTATACCATGATTGTGCTAAACAAACTTGTACAAATGGCTTATCAACATACATCAACAAGTCCAAATGAGGTTCCTATAACCCATACCACGAGGGTAGTTACATGCTCAGTCTCTCTGAGCCCACTCAACTCTATGAGTATCTCGTATGGATACACTTTATCTTTTTCCTCTCAATCTAGGGTTCTCGGATTACCTCATTGGAACTAGTGATTGCTTTACAAGCTCTAGCCACATAAGCACAAACCAAAACATGTTATTACATACTCTTCATAGGTACCCATGAGTTATGCTTATCCAAAACTCTCTTACATATACACCACTAGTGTCCTACGTGGGAAACCACCAACCCGAGCATGAGGCATCACAGAGACTAACATAGCTACCTCCTCCAGGGTCTTGGGCTCTCTCCCTCACCCAGATGGAAGGCACTCATATTCATGTTCACATGTGCACATATAACGAGCCTCTCTCTATCTCTAGGGTTTGGACTTCCCATGGACATCTAGGGATCACCAAAGCTATAGGAATCATACATGAAGCAACTCAAATCAATCACTCAGGAGTAGTCTGGTTTAGGACATATCATATCACATATCCCAGAATTCTTACATCTTGGAGTTTAGGTTCTCTAACCTTCTCCCAATGGGTCTCACTCTCTCTGGAGTTAACCCCGAACTGGTCCTAACACTAGAGGTCCTCCTTCGTAAAAGAGCTTGAGGCTCATGCTGACTCACAACCTTGTCTCGTCTTAACATATCTTATCTCATAAAAGCCTAGTTACTTGCATCATCGACATTTACTGCAAATCCTCAAAACTGAACCTTAATCCTCAAAGACATCATCGATCATCATAAACATCTTATGTCATCTATATAAGACATACATCATATCATCAAAACTTATATCATCTATTCCATCTATCATATATATCAAAAAGGCTCTAGACATCTAATCTAGAACTACACTCTCTTCTAGACTGATGTCACTCATTTTCACTTAGGTTGCATGACCACCTCCTACTCATACATGTACGGGGACACATTTTTGTAATACATATACATAATAAAATATTATATAGTTTTTCTCTGATAAAACAAACGTTAGAGAAAACTATCAAGGTTCGATCCGTTTGGAATCAAAAACCAAATCCTAAAAACGAGTGTCCCACACATAGTAGAGAGTACAGTGTCATGAAAACTAGTGAAAAGAATGAGAACAAGGGGTAGACTAGTGTAGCTACTCTAGACAACGAGCGCCATATGTCTAGGGTTTCTCTTCCCTTGATGCACGTCATTTGCAAATAGTGCAACGTCCCATACCGCTGCACTATAAGGAAAGAACGACATCTAAGGACTTGCTACTCAACAAGCACCAGTCTAGACCTAGTTCTCCGACATCTAGGTGCTAACCTAGAGGCTAGGTCAGATCTAGTCTCTAGAAGACGACTAATCTAACCCAAAAAGATTATTAAGTTCAATGTTTTCTGGTTTTGAGTTGCATAATGAGCAAATGTCAGGCTTTGCTATTGTTCATGCTCTGATACCACCTGTGACATCCCCGGATTTTCTAAAACTTAATCTGATGTGTGACGTCCAAATTGAAACCCTCACCTCAGTGAGAATCCCAATTTAAACACCCCACATTAGGCTAAGAATAAGAAGATCAAGGGAGTCAAAAGGAAACAATCAGTAGCACATGTACATGAACAATAATAAAACCATACACACATGTTCACCATTCAACATATAATTACAATATGAATTGTTACAATATTTGATATTACATATTGAACAACAAACTTCTACATATACATGTACTACCACTAAACTACATGATCTTAAGACAACAGGTCCACCTGTACATTAGCTCGCCACACAACTCTCACTATCTTGGGTCTTCAAGAGCAAAACCACAACCTAAACAAAAGATTACATGCGGTACATGTTAGCACAATATTCAAGAATATTGTACTGAGTACGCGTACATGTCTTTTATATACCTCTCATCATATCTTGGCAATAAGATAAAACTAATACTTGGCAGTTATAAAGAAATATAAGGAAGATTGTATACTTACACAAAGATGTTCATTAACAAAAGAGAACAAATATTTTAAGCTCATTTTCCATTATATGTTTGTGCATCTGCCTACCAATGGGATAGATGCAACCATGCCTCATGATCTACTTACCAAAGAGATAGATCATTGTACGTGTGATCTGCTTACCAAAGAGATAGATCACTCACTAGCACTATGCTTACCAAAGATATATAGTGCTTCATATAATTGAACATATATATTATGTTTGATGTGTTCATAACCATAAATATGGAAAATCAAGCAAGATATCATACAAAAACAATCACTCATCCAATATCATATGCCAAGTATTCTAGTACACATATAACACAAGCATGTTGTATAATAAGCCAAGAAAGAGATAATGGCGTACCTTGATCAAGACATATCCTAATCATAATATATTCCTCATGTCATCTATATCCTTGGTCAACCTTGATGAAGACAAGATCATATAATATCATCAAATTCTCATCATCTTACATCTCATCTTAACCCTAATCGTATCCATATCAGGGTTTAGCTTAGTTCATTAGGATGTTTACATCATTACTTGCATTCTTGTCTTAGGATTATCTTACTGATGTCATATTCTAGATTCTTTACTCATCAACTGGATATACTCATGTGTCACATTATTATGTGAACATATTTAACATTATGTCACTTTCATTACCACATTAGAGTTACATCTCATGTATTAAGGATGCTCTTCATATAACACGAATTTCGTGTATAAAACTGATCTCAGATTTACATATTATCTTCTGATTACAGATATGAGGGTTTTATATAAATCTCATCATTTATTGAGCATGCATGTATTAATTACATTTTACTTAGGGTTATTAGCCCTACATAGACATTCTAAGTAAATTACATAACTTCGTACAACAACATGACTATATCTGACATCATATGCATTATAAACATGATTATAGACTTACTGACATTTTCTCATAATTTTATATCATAGTTTGATATTTATTATCCCTTAAACAAGCATTACACATCTTACATGATATAGCCGTCATTTAAGCATAAAAAGGCTGATATGATCATTTTAATGTGTTCTACTCATTTTTCTAAGAAACACAGTATTTTGTTTGTATTTTTCTGATGAACATGCTATTTACTACTCATTTTATAAGATCTAACGTTTTGGGGATTTTTACCTTGTCGGGCCAATTGGGCGCTGCCATGTGGCACTTGTGGGGGCACGACTCCTTGCTCTTGCTTGTTGGTCGAGTTGGCCAGTTCAAGGGTACCTGGACCCAGTTCAGTTTTGGGTGGTTCGTGCCTCTCTTCTTCTTGCGATCTCCCGAGCCTGCTTGCTCTGCCTTGCGGGGGTGCCGACGCTGGGCTCTGCCCCAGTGAGCAATAGCTCGGGTTTGAGATCTCCTCGTCGGCTCTTACGTCTACCAACACCTTCGGTTGTGCCTCCCAGGTCTAATCAAGGTGTGCCGCACTAGGAGAGCATCTTCGACAAGCAAAATAGAACTCCATTACGGCTAGCAGCTTCGATCCTTCTTCCTCTATGCCCCATGCTCCTTCACGATCTCAGTGTTCTCAACCTCTAGTCTGATGAGTGTGCGCCCGCCGCAAGGCTATCCTGTGTTCTCATGCTGGGCGTCACTACACCACAATGGATTGCGGTGAGAAGTCTATGGATATCTCTCCCTCACGTACGATCTGCCGCCGCCGCCAAGGGCTCCAGGGATCTCGACGCTCATTGTCTTTCCTTCCGCGCGACCCTTCTCGTCTTCTCCAACTGCTCAAGATGATGGACACCGACAAGTCTCCTCTTTTGATTGCAGATCCATGATGCCGCCACTATAGGCTTGCTGCCAACTCTTCCTACTTTTCTATGGCACCACCGAGGGTAGGCTTGCCGGTGAGAAATCCTAGCAGCCCCACTGAGCAACCGTCGATGCTCCTGTCACCCCGAGAGATTTGAGAGGGGTCATCTGATTCATCTCGATGTGGAAAGAGAAACTGCCCACTTAGTCTTTCTTTCCTCCTCGTTTTCTACTGTTGTCGATCTGGAGAGACATAAGGTGTGGGGAGGTTTTTTCTCCCTCCTCTCTTCACCAGAGAGCACATGTAAAGCGGTCAAACAGTCTATAATGAGTATGCGAGTCCAACTCTTCAGTTAATTCCTCCCATAGACTAACAAATAGGTTGAACGTGACATCATGGCTAGACGGATTCGCAGCCTTGTCTTCTCCCCCACGTTCTGTGGTTATACCGAAGGTAGGAGAACAAATGTGTGTCATCCGATCATCATCCAACGACCAAATTCTCTTCGCACCATACTGAATCCGTGGCTTCTAAAGGTTGTTGCGTGCGGCCATTAGATCTGTGATCTAGGGAAGAAGATTGGCCACGCATGCCCGACCAACACCAAGGGTGCGTGACATCCTATTAGATCAACAACTTGGGTTATATAATTCGGACTTTATTAATCAACAACACCAATTTCCAACCACAAAAACGCTCTCTAGGATGCTCCAAATGCCATCAAATTTTAACCATAGATTCCTCACTACTCAAGGTACCTTGTAAACGAATTTGGTGCCAAAAATCAACTGTTAGACTATTCAATTAATTTCCTCATATAGGCATAACTTATGGACCTTAATCATTATATAAATCTCAATCAACATCCCAACTTTACCAAAACATTTGGGATTTTAAAAACAACTCAACATATATTACTTCACCTGTATAATTAGACATTTTAGGATTCTAAAAGTCCACTCCATCACAAATACATATCCTTCAGTTTGTGGTACATCTTGGTACTACCTCGGTGCATAGCATACATAGATTTATGAACCTCTTCCAACACCATCTTCATCAAGTAATCCACATTAGGAACTACTATCCTATGATGATAACACACAATCACATCTTCTGTCTCATGGAAACCATCATGCTTCTCACTACCTAACTCTGATCTAATCTTTTATGTCACAACATCTGTCTGTTGAGCTTCTTTTATCTTTTGTCTCAGCATAGGCTTCACTTGTAATTGTGCTAACAATCTGACTAACAAAGAGACTTCCAACTTGACATTCATCTGATAGAAGGAGACCAACATGTCTCACATGTGACACATCAAAGTGTTGGTATATATGTTCATAGAGCCATCCCAAGCGATTGCATGGAGTCAGATATTAATTAATCAATTAATGTGATTATTTTGTTAATTAATTAATTCCAGAGTATTCTAATTAATCCATGAGCATTTTACATAACACAGTGTTTCTATTTATCGATGGGTTTAGGAAACCCTACTTCCACTCATCTCCTATTTAAAGGGCTTGATGGCCGATATCTATATAAGATATTGAGAGAGGCTTTTCAGTTTACGCTCACGTACGTAAACCCTAGCCGTCACCGTCCTCAGGAGAGAAAGGAGAGAACCACGATGCTAGCACGCTGTCGTACAGAGATGACTCCTTCCCACCGGCTTAGGAAGCATGACGTGGAGTTCCAATCCATTCGCGTAGATGAAGTAGAGACACAGATGCTGAGACGCCTATGTTAGGAGGATGTCAACGACTATCTATATGCGCTATGAGTGTCGTATATCATTGCACGAAAGGAGTTATGTCGGATCTTCCTACAAAACACTCAGTGAACGGGAGAGAAGTTCCGTCTGTGAAGGCCAACAACATTGCACACCATCGTGCAGCGGGACATTATCGGACTTGCTTCGCGATAAGGGATATCCCGCAAGCACTCTTTCTAAATATGTTGTTGCCAACGAGATCCTATTTTGGATTGTGTGGAATTTTTTTTGTTGCTTCCGCCACACAGGTTTTCTACACAAAACCCAATAGTGGTATCTGAGCAGCGTCAATCTACTACGTATTTGGATTCATTTTGATATGATCGAATCACTGTATACTGTTTTTTATGTTGCATATGATGTGAATTAAAACTACTAATGTGCAAATCTAAACCTAATTCCACATATGCTGCGGGCTTCTATTTTTGACGTTTCAGACGGGGTCGACTATGGAAAATACTGATTTTCCTAAGTGCACAGAAGTAAAATTCCATAGACCTTTCAGGGGCTCTGCCCCTGAGACCCCATAAGGGGTGGCCTCCCCTTGATCCTCGCACAGGGGCGATGCCCCTATGTACCCTGCATAGTCTGTGTGGGAGTCAAAAATTTATTTAATGGAGAATGTCCCACATTAAAAGTAATGAAAATTTAATATGTATATACGTATTTGTAGATATACCTATGATATCATACATGCCGCCTTTAAAATCTATTTTATGTGGTGAATGCATGCATAGTTATGGCCTAGTATCCCCTTTTGTGAATGTTGTGAATGAATGTGGATGTCAATCTTGTGGATATGTTTGTGTGTGAATGCTATGGATGTATATTGGTTGTACATGGATCCTTTGTATAAAGTATTCGGCTTGCATGCCGAGCCTCATCTCTTATTTTAAAGTGTAATCAATTCTTTCCCTTTATATTTGTACTCATATGATGTAATAGATATAGGATTAGTTTTAGCCTTTGTAAACTTGATTTAAGGAGGCCACTTGAAGATCCAACTCCAAGGAACATCCATGCAAAGCAACATGAAGATCCAATTCCAAGAAGCAACTTGAAGTTCCAACCTCACGGAGCATCCATGAAGTTGTTCATTGCAATGTTGATCCTTATATGTTGATTCAAAGGTATTACTGGATGAGATGCATAAGACCATAGGTGGACAGTAATCCTTTGTTTCTCCAAAGGATTACAATAGTATGGCCATAACCGATGTATTTGTGTTTGTGATTGCATGTCTATCATTTGTGGTTGTGGATATAGTAGTATATGATACGTACTATAAGTATGTGGTGTTTGGATATGTATATGTATTAATAAAACCCCTCAATTAATAATATTAAGTTTTAGTTGCCTTCCATAAAGCAATACACATGAAAAGCTTGATCGACTATGTGTGGGCATGCCTCCACGTGGTACACTGTCTATCTCATGGAAGTGTGATGGTGGGTGTGTGGGTCTGCCTCCGCAGGGTGCACACTCATCGTGTTGGCTTATGGGTTGGACTTAACTAGGGAACCATGATAGGATCAAGTACCTAGAGGCAAACAGATGCATCATGGTAAGGAGTTGTTCATGATCATCTATCTAAGAGTTGCATATGATGCAATTGGCAAAAGTTGCCTACCTTAGTATTTGGTCTTTGACGTCGGTGTTGGCTGGGCATTGATCCAATTATTTTGGATCTTGGCTCACTAGATAGTTGTACATTACAATCTTCTGAGTTGATAGTGAGGGCTATCAATTTAAATAAAATAGTGGGAGCATAATTAATTAAAGGCCTAATTAATCTCGTTTATCAAATCTTTACAAGTTAAAATATTTTGGACTAAATGCAAACTTTTTCTTTTATAACAATCAAATGGCAAACAACACTCACACTTTCTCATTGCGATCGGTCCTTGAGAAGGACAAATTTACCATAAAAAACTTTCAAAGATGGTTTAGGACACTGAGATTTGTTCTCACACATGAGAGTAAGCTCTATGTCCTTGAAACACCAGACCCAGTGGAACCCGCCGCATATGCGCCCAAGGCTGAAAAGGATGTTTACAAGAAGCACCTTGATGATGATGTGGATGGCAAGTGTCTGAAGTTGTGCTCAATGAACTATGAGTTGCAAGAGCAGCATGAGAACATGAATTTCATGGAGATGGTAACACATCTCAAGAACATGTATCAACATCAAGCAATATAGGAGAGATATAATGTCTCTAAGGCTTTGTTTAGGAGCAAGATGAAAGAGGGTGACTCAGTTGTCACCCATATACTCACTTTGGTTGGGTATGTGGAAAGCCTATCCAAGATGGGATTTCCCCTAGGTCAAGAGTTGGCCACTGATGTGATTCTACAATCATTGCCTGAATCATATAGTCATTTTTTCATGAACTACAACATGAACAATCTTGACAAGTCATTGTTATAATTGTGGGCATGTTGAGGACAGCTGAAGCACAGATGAAGAAAGACAAGCCCAAGTATGTGATGATGATCAGCAAGACAAAGGGAAAGTCAAAAGGCAAAGTCAAGGCTAAGAAAGGTTCTAAAGTCAGGCAGAAGCCAAAGTCATCTGCGCTCAAAGCTAAAGGTGGGATCTCCAAAGAAGGTCGTTGTCACCATTGTCACCAGGCTGGACATTGAAAAAAAAACTATCCTCTCTACCTGGAGGAACTATGGAAGAAGAAACACGGGATAGAGATGTCCACTTTAGGTATATATGTTATGGAGATAAACTTAAATACTGCTTCATCATGGGTACTGGATACCAGATGTGGATCTCACATATGTTCTAATATGCAGGATCTGATAAGAAGTAAGCCTTTATGAAAGGGCCAAGTCGAGTTGTGGGTCACTAATGGAACAAGAGTTGCTTCCACCAAAGTTGGAGTTATTGGTTTATCTTTGCCTATGGGCCTTGTAATAGAATTAGAGAATTTCTATTATGTACCTTCCATTAATAGAAATATTATTTCTGGATCTTGTATGGACAAGAGTGGATTTGAATTTCACATTAAGAACGGAATGATTTCTATTTGTAAAGATGAGATATTTTATGGCAATGCCCCTATGTATTATTGTATCTCCTTGTTAGAACTTGAGACTAGCATATACAACATAAATACTAAAAGGCTAAAATTTGACAACTCAAACAAAACATACTTATGGCATTATTGTCTTGGGCACATAAATGAGAATCACATATCTAGAATCCATAAGGATGGTTATCTAGACTCTTTTAATTTTGAATCATTAGAGACATGTGAGGAGTGTTTATTAGGGAAGATGACCAAGACTCCTTTCATTGGACACAGTGAGACAGCCAATGATCTGCTAGGGATCATACATACTAATGTATGTAAACCTTTTAAATCAAATTCTAGAGGAGGCTATCAATACTTCATTACCATCACTAATGACCTCAGTAGGCATGGCTATGCATATCTTATGAAACATAAGTCAGAAACTCTTGAAATGTTCAAGACTTTCATGAATGAAGTAGAGAAGCAACTTGGTAAGAGTATTAAAGCACTTTGTTCAGATCGAGGTGGCAAATACTTAAGCCAAGAGTTTGAGGACCTTCTGAGAGACTATGGTATTGTATCGCAATGGTCTCCACCTGGTACACCACAACATAATGGTGTGTTAGAAAGAAGGAATTGTACATTATTAGACATGGTATGATTAATGATGAGTTCATCTGAACTTCCAATATCATTCTGGGGATATGCTTTTGAAACCGCAATGTTTACACTTAATTGTGTACCTTCCAAATCGGTTCAAAAGACACCATATGAGATATGGAATGGGAATCATCCCAATTTGTCTATGTTAAAGATTTGGGGATGTGAAGCTTATGTTAGGAAACAATTTCATAAAAAGCTTGGACCCAAATCTAAAAAATGCTATTTTGATGGATACCCCAAGGAAACTCGGGGATACTACTTCTACACACCAACTGACAACAAAGTGTTTGTTGCTAGGATTGTTGTATTTCTTGAAAAGGAATTTATTTACAAAGGAATCAGTGGGAGGAATGTAGAGCTCGAAGAAGTTTGAGACAATAAGAAAGTAGAGAACTTGAGGAGGTACATAAGGAACATGAAGACTCACAAACTGTTGTGGAATTTCAAGTCCCAAATGTAACACAGGAACCTTGTAGTTCTAGTAGGACATGACTTGAGCCTGAGAGATTGGGATTTCTTGTGACTCAAGACAGTGATGAATTGGGCATAGAAGATGAGCCAACTTCCTATCTAGAAGCTACTAAGGGACTAGAATCTGAAAAATGGCTCGAAGCCATGAGATCTGAGATGGAATCCATGTACACCAACAACGTATGGACCTTGGTGGATCCACCCAAAGGGGTAAAACCCATAGGGTGCAAGTGGGTCTTCAAGAAGAAGATCAACATGGATGGAAGTGTTCAAACCTATAAAGGTAGATTGGTTGTGAAAGGATTCTGTCAAATTCAAGGTGTTGATTATGACGAGACCTTCTCACCAGTTGCAATTGTTAAATCCATCAGGATCATGCTTGCCATTGTCGCTTATCATGACTATGAAATTTGGCAGATGGATGTTAAAATAGCATTCCTTAATGGGAATTTACTCAAGGATGTGTACATGACACAACCTGAGGGTTTTATCGATCTGAAGGAAGCCAGTAAAGTATGTAAGCTACAAAGGTCAATCTATGGATTGAAGTAAGCATCTCGGAGCTGGAATCTACATTTTGATGAAGTAGTAAAAAAGTTTGGCTTTAGTCATAATGAAGATGAACCTTGTGTTTACAAAAAGGTTAGTGGGAGCATAGTCATATTTCTCATATTGTATGTGGATGACATACTGTTGATGGGAAATGACATCCCTACTCTTCATACAGTAAAAGGTTGTCTAGGGAAGACCTTCTCTATGAAGGATTTAGGCAAATCATCCTATATACTAGGAATTAGGATCTATAGAGATAGATCTAGAAGGCTTCTAGGCCTAAGCCAGATAACATACATTGACAAGGTGCTAAAGAGGTTCAACATGGATGGTTCTAAGAGAGGTAACTTGCCCATGTCCCATGGGGTTACAATCCCTAAAGCCCAATGTCTTAGTTGATGTGATGAATGGGCGTGCATGAGTAAGATTCCATATGCATCAGCAATTGGATCTATCATGTACACAATGTTATGTACTCGTCCTGATGTGTCGTATGCTTTGAGCATGATGAGCCAGTATCAGTCAGATCTAGGTGAATGTCAATGGACAACCATAAAGAACATCCTAAAGTACTTGAGAAGGACTAAGGATAAATTCTTGGTATATGTTGGTGAGGAAGAGCTTGTGTTAAAGGGTTATACTGATGCTAGCTTCCAAACTGACAAACATGACTATAGATCACAATCTAGATTTGTGTTTTTCCTGAACAACAGAGCTATGCATCGGAAGAGTTCCAAGCAAGAGACGGTTGCAAATTCTACAATAGAGGCTAAATATATTGCCACATCTAATGCTGCAAAGGAAGCTGTGTGGATCAAGAAGTTCATTTGTGAACTTGGAGTGGTTCCAAGCTCTACTGATGCAATTGAATTGTTTTGCGACAACAACAGAGCAATTGCATAGGCTAAAGAACCAAGATCGCACCAAAATTCCAAACATATTCTATGAAGGTTCCATCTCATACGAGAGATTGTAAAGTGAGGAGATGTGAAGATTTACAGATTACCTATGAAAAGCAACGTGGTTGACCCACTCACAAAAGCACTTTCACAACAAAAACATGACAGACATATTCAATCACTTAGATTGTGATTCATGAGTGCTTGGGTATAAGTACAAGTGGGAATCTATTGGTATGTATGCCCATAGAGACTATCATTTGATGATTGTAATGGGATACTATGTAAATGATTTGTAATACTACATTGATCATATCTATAAAGGCAAGTTTCCAATCTATATGTTTGTGTTTTATATTGTGAGATGACCATAAAACTTATAGATGTCTATAGAATAATATACTCAATGACATATGTCTTTGGGTTGACAACCTGAACAGTGAGATCATATGTATGCTAAGAGTATGTATTCTTGTTTTGTCCCTAATCGATTATTGTTGTGGAAATATCCATAGACATCAATAACACATAAGAGTAAAATGTATTTTGGTTGATGGAAGAATCTCATTATCCATGATGTAGAGATATCAAACCAAATACATAGATACTTGTTAGAGAACATTGTATCAGATAGACCCACCATGAGAGTGACACATGGATACCATGATTGGTAGTTAGAGTCACATCTCATAATGATGGTGGTGATTGTGGTTCTTAGACCTGAAGTCACTACACTTATCACATGTCGTTTGGTGTACTTTGACATCATCCACCGTGAACCTAAATAAGGATTGCCATAAAGATGGTTCTTGGGTGCACTATGACACATGGGGATGATTGTGAGTGATGTAGATGGAATTTGTCCTTCCTACGAGAGTTTGATATTCCAGCCACTTGATAAGTGAGACTGAGAAATGTGTGGCCATGCTGATGTGAGTCAATATGTGATATTGAGCTTACATATATCTCAGACAGTCTGCTCTAGTTCAAGGAACATGGATAGAACATTGAAAAGGATAACAATTCCATGACTCGAGTTCAATCTGGATATCAGCGACAAAGGAACTATACAATCATTGTAACACCAATCATGAATGAAAGGTTAAGTTGTTCTCCAAATTCTCCAATTACTTGGGAGGCAATGAAGTCTTGCTAGATACCAATAATTTCTTGTGAAATCATAATATGATTATAGATATCACTGCCAATGTAATTTGGAGCCTACCAGGTCACACACATAGGATGTGTTGGAATAGGAGTATAATTGTGGATTTGATTGAAATTTCTCTGAATAACATTAATTACTAAAATGTTTATGTCCATTAGAATAATATTGGAGTGACTAGCTCTAAGTGCAAGTGGGAGTCTGTTGGTATATATGCCCATAGAGGCATCCTGAGCGATTGCATGGAGTCAGATATTAATAAACAATTAATGTGATTATTTGGTTAATTAATTAATTCTAGAATATTCTAATTAATCCCTGAGCATTTTAATTAATGTAGTGTTTCTATTTACCGATGGGTTTAGGAAACCCTACATCCTCTCATCTCCTATTTAAAAGGGCTTGACGGTCAATATCTATATTGAGAGAGGCTTTTCAGTTTACGCTCACGTATGTAAACCCTAGTCGTCACCGTCCTCAGGAGAGAAAGGAGAGCACCACGACACTACAATGTAGCCGCATAGAGATGACTCCATACCGCCAGCCTAGGAAGCACGACATGGAGTTCCAGTCCATCCACATGGATGAAGTAGAGACACATACGGTGAGATGCCTATGTTTGGAGGACATCAATGACTATCCATACGCGCTACGAGCACCGTATATTATCGCACGAAAGGAGCACCACTAGATCAACCTGTGATGCACTCAGTGAATGGGAGAGAAGTTCTGTCTGTGTAGGCCAGCAACGTTGCACACCATCGTGCAGCGGGACATCACCAGACTTACTCCTCAATAAGGTATATCCCTAAACACTCTTTCTAAATACATTGTTGTTGACAAGATCCTATTTCGGGTTACGTGAATTTTTTTGTTGCTTCTGCTACGCATGTTTTCTCCATAAAACCCAACACAAAGAACTCAACTGACCTCTATCTATAGATGAAGATTTCCTGCTAAAGGTGTCTGCCATGACATTCACCTTTCCTGGATGATAATCAATTGTATAGTTGTAATCTTTGATCAACTCCATCGAATGCCATTGTCTCATGTTCAACTCCTATTGTGTAAAGATCTACTTTAGGTTCTTGTGATCTGTAAAGATTTGACACTTCTCCCCATATAGGTAGTACCTCCAAATCTTCAAAGCATGAACTACTATAGCTAACTTGAATTTGTGGGTTGGATAATTCTCTTCATGTTTCTTAAGTTGTCGAGAATTAAAAGAAACTACTTGCTTTTCCTGCATCAACACACACCCCAAACCATTCCTGGATGCATCACAGAAGACAATGTATCCTTTTCCTTGCTCAGGAAAAACCAAAACTAGTGCACTTGTTAGCTTCTCCTTCAAGAGTTGAAAAGCTCGTTGACAGCTGTCGTCCCAAATGAATGACACATCCTTCCTCGTCAACTTTGTTAGGGGTAAGGCGATAGCACTGAAGTCCTTAATGAACCCCCTATAGTAGCCTGCCAAACCTAGGAAACTGCACACTTATGTTGGCATCTTTGGCTGCTCCCATTCTATCATAGACTCTACCTTCTTAGGATCCATGGATACTCCTTCTGCAGATATAACGTGTCCCAAGAAATCTACCTCCTTCAACTAGAACTCACACTTATTGAATTTAGCATAGAGATGGTGCTATCTCAACACTGTCAATGCCTGATGAAGATGTTGTTCGTGCTGCTGACTATCCCAACTATATATTAAAATGTCATCTATGAGGGAAACCAGAAAATGGTCAAGGAACAATCGGAACACCTTTTTCATCAAATCCATGAACGTGAATGGTGCATTGGTCAGCCCAAATGGCATAACCACAAACTTGTAGTAACCATACCTCATCCTAAAATCTTACTTTGGTATGTCATCCTCTTTTATCCTCAACTGATGATATCCTGACCATAGATCTATCTTCAAGAACAATTTTGCACCACACAATTGATCAAACATTTCATCTATCCTTGGTAAAGGATACTTATTCTTTATTGTGACCTTGTTCAACTATATGTAATCTATGCACAACCTCATAGATCCATCCTTCTTCTTCAAAAACAACACCAGGGCACCCCACAATGACATACTTAACTTGATGAAACCTTTGTCAAGAAGTTCTTACAACTATCTCTTCAACTCAGCCATCTCTGTCGATGCCATCTAATACAATGTCTGAGCTATGGGTTGCATACCAAGAACCAGATTGATCTCAAAATCAACCTCACGAGGTGGGGGAACACTTGGAAACTCTTTAGGGAACATGTCCTCAAACTCTCTGACCACTGACACTTCCTGAATACTAAGACTCCTCACCTCAGTATCCACCACGTGTGCCAAAAATCCTCACAACCATGTCTCAAAAGATTCCTCACCACCAAAGCTGATACGAGACACATCATGAGAATATTCCTATCTCCTTGGAAGATCCACGTCTCACTACCATCTACAAATGTCTCTTTCTTAGAACTACAATACAAGACTACTCTATACTTCTCTAGGGTATCCATCCCAAGGATCACATCGAATCTATGTATGTCAAGTGGTATAAGATCCATTTGAATGTTGTGTCCTAAAAATGAGAGAGAACGGGAAGGGCACACATCATGCAACACTATAGAACTGACCAACGATGTTTCTAGCAACAAACTATGCTTCTTACGACTAACATGCAAGGAGTAACTACTAAGCATTTCACGTATGATAAAAGAGTTTGTAGCACCATAGTAAACCAAAACAGATACAAAGCAAGAAGAAGACAAATGAGAATGAAATAACTCCATCTGATCTGTCACCACTCGTGGGATGACCACCACCTCCGACTGACTCATGGCATAGAATCTAGCTATTTCCTATTGTCACCCCCATCTTGTGATTCCCTACGTAGATGATCCAACTTGGGATGATTGGACATGTTCTCGTCCTCCTGCACCATTGTTCTACTATCTTTGTGAGCCCTGAAAACTCTGCCTCAGCTACTGGGTCACTTCATCATCCCTCATCAGACATTCCCACTTCATATGTCCTACCTATCTGCACTTGTGACAGGCTCGAGTCTCAATCCATGGATTAGACAGACCAGTCACTGATGTTGATGCAACACTCTAGGCTCTTGAGGGTAGAAAACTATGACCTCTGCCCTTGCTTGGTGACCACTGTGTCGAAGCACTAAACCTCTGTGATGTTGGTGGTGCAAAAAACCTCGACTTCTTGAAGACACCAAATGACTGTCTTGAAAACTGTACATGCTTCTTTTTAGCGCTCACCTCTCTCTTCTCCTTCATAGATTGTTCTTGTAACATCCCTGACCTGGGTTATGAATTAACCCTAGATTGTTTTGCTTAAAAAGGTTAAGAAGATTCTTAATCTTATCTTGTGAAAAGTAATTAGGGCTCATGAGAAACTTATGTTTCAATTTTGGTCCTGTTTGAACAATGTTGAAGCAATGTTTGCTTATTTTGGACCAAAGTGCAAATTACCCAAGTTGAGGGGTTAAATTGCAAATGTTGCATGGTAAGATGTTCCTCTGATGTTGAGACATCATAAGAATGAATATGATGTAGTGGTATGGCTTTCACAAGCTCGGGCACCAAGATTAAGCTTGTAAAGCAGTGTTGTGCATTAAAACCTAGTTTTGGTGAAAAGTGCAATTTACCCAAAACCTAGGGTTCAATATGCAAATTACCACTTCAATAAGGTCCCTAATGTTTCTTGGAAACATGTAGAGCAAATAAAATGAGATGGGTGCCTCATTTGAATTAAGTTGGAGGAGAGAGAATCTTGATATTAAAATAATCAAGATTAATGCCTAATTGAAACCCTAATTTGATTTAGGGCAAAAATGAATAAAAATAATTGAAGGGCTTTCAACCAAATGTTTTGGGTTGATTTTGAATAAGGATGAACGTTCCTTTGCCAAGATAAGGAACGAAAATATCCTAAGTAGGTGAAATTCCACTCACCTTATTATAAGAAAAAGAAAACCCACTCACATATGGATATTAATATAATAAGCATTAAGGTGCTTAATTTGATTTTCTTTAAATCAAGGATAATGAAGGATAATTAAAGGAAAAGGAAGGTGCCTCGTCCTTAAGGGATTTGAGGGGGAAGAGGCGGCCATATTTTTGGAATTTAATGCATTTTAATAATGCATTTTCTCTCTCATCAATTTCCTTATAAAAGTGCCTTTTTCAAGCCAAATGAAAGGCTATTTCGGATTTTCTTCTTTCCCTTGCTTGCAAAACCAACCAAGGAGCTAGGGAGGAGCAGGGAGCACGTCCCCAACCTGTGGGTGAGCCCTTGACCTTCGTTCTCCTTGATTTCATGGTGGAAATCGAAAATAAATTATGGATTCCTTCTTATTTCGATCTCCTCTTCAACCCTAGCCAACTTTTGCAATCAAAAGCTTGAGGACGAGCCTAGGGGGAGTTGCAAGAGCTTCATCCACCATTAATGGCGTGAGATTGGAGATTTGGAGCTCAATTGGAGGCGGGTTTTATAACTCAAACCCTTAAACATTGCTATTGCATCAATTCTCTATGCTTTGTTGATTGATTTCTTCAATTTGATGCACTCTTGTTTCTTGCTGCAATTTCCATCAAGAACGGTTGCTGTTCTTGGTTATTCGAAGGAAGGGGATGATGACATCATCCTAGATGCTTATCCAAAGAAAATTACCAAGCAAAACCGTTTTGATAGCTACTCCAAATCGTTTTAATTTGATTGGCTATGCGGTTTCAGCAAACCGTTTAAGGGAAAACGGTTTGAGACCGTTTGGGAGCAAACGGTCTCAAGACCGTTTGATATGGTTGACCAAGCGTTGCCGTTTGGGAATTTTGTTCCTAATTATGTAGGCTGATAACCCTCCAAATTTGAGGGATTAACTCCAAAGGAATCGAGAGTTGAAGGCCAATCAATTAGGCAATCGAATTGAATTATGTGCTGATTTTCAACCTGATTAACTTGACCTGCTTGGGCAAACGGTATCAAGACCGTTTGAGTGCGTTGACCAAGAGTTGACCGTATGAGATTTTTGATACTAATTATGTTGGCTAATGACTCACAAAGTTTTATGGGTTAACTCCCAAGGAATCGTGAGTTCAAGCCTAATCCATTAGGGAAACCTAATTGGATTAAGTGCTGATTTTCAACCTGATCAACTTGACCTTCTTGGGCAAACGGTCTCAATACCGTTTGAGTGCGTTGACCAAGCGTTGACCGTATTAGATTTTTGTTCATAATGATGTTGTTTAATGACCCTCCAAATTTGAGGGGTTAATTCCAAAGGGATCATGAGTTGAAGACTAATCAATTAGGCAAACCCTAATTGAAAATAATGCTGAAATTCCAATGAGTTAAGTTGAGATTTTGGGTTGATTAGCCCAAACGGTCTCAAGACCGTTTGGGGATCACCCAAACGGTCTCAAGACCATTTGGGGATCACCCCAAGACCGTTTGGAGGTCTGAGGTCAAGTATAGTTGACCAATTGAAGGTCCAAAGGTACCAAATCATACTGCAACTAAATGCTGATTTGTTGATCAACTCGATAGACCAATCCATGATGAATTTTCACTAGAGTCCAAAGGTTGGATGGGAAAACGGTCTCAAGACCGTTTGGTGGTCACACAAGACCGTTTGGAGGTCTAGGGTTGAGTATGGTTAGGTGTTTGAAGGTCTAAAGGTACCAAGCTGTTATACAATGCAATGCTGATTTGGTGATCAATCCAATGATCCAAACCTTAATTGGATGGCTTGGATTTGAGTGATATGATGGGCAAACGGTCTCAAGACCGTTTGGAGGTCATCCAAACGACCTCAAGACCGTTTGGGGTCAGGTCATACCCAACTTGGATGATGGTTCAATGGTTTCAAAGCAACTAGTCTTACATTGATTAGTGTTGTTGAATCATCGATTCCAAACCCTAATTCAATTGAATCAAACCCTAATTGATGACCAATTGAGGGTTAATTAAGGGTCAAATAAGTTGAAGGTTGACCTATTTAAACTCAATTGAAGTATGGGTATAGGTCCAATTGATGATTGGTTCCATGAATCCAATGATTGAAGGAATCAACATTGGAAACCCTAATTCAATTGGATACCTTATGTCATTAAAGGTCCAATGGATCAAACCTTTTTGAAAACCTAATGTGATTAGGTGGGAGATACCTTTAATGGTACTAGTCATTAATGCATAACAAATGCATGGATCCAATACATGATGTAAACCCTAATTGAGGCTGATTTCATGTATAACCCTATTAAGAGGTTGCCTACATGTGAAATCACTAATTAGGATGAATAGTAAACCCTAATTCCTTTGGATAACTTATGTAATGGAGGTCCAATGTGATGATGAATGTACTATTGATCCAATGATGGTTAGTAATGTTAACCAATGAAGGAACAAAGGTTAAAACCCTAATAGTACCTAAGTGATTAGTGTCAATTAAGGGATGAACCCTAATTGCTGATAAGATCAATGACTTGGTACACTATGTAAATCATAGTTGTATGTACTTGATTGAAGGGTTGATATGACCTAATCAAGTTAAGAAGCTGATAGCATGAATTCATACATGAATATGAATCATGTGGTGTATAAAGGTTATGATCCTTAATCAAAGAGATCATGAAACCCTAAACATGAACATCAACCCTAATTGACAGGGTTATTGAATTCAACCCTAGTTGAGGGTGATTCCATGTGAAACCCTAGTTGAGGGTGATTCCATGTGAAACCCTAGTTGAGGGTGATTCAATGTGAAACCCTAGTTGAGGGTGATTCCATGTGAAACCCTAGTTGAGGGTGATTCCATGTGAAACCCTAGTTGAGGGTGATTCCATGTGAAACCCTAGTTGAGGGTGATTCAATGTGAAACCCTAGTTGAGGGTGATTCCATGTGAAACCCTAGTTGAGGGTGATTCCATGTGAAACCCTAGTTTAGGGTGATTCAATGTGAAACCCTAGTTGAGGGTGATTCCATGTGAAACCCTAGTTGAGGGTGATTCCAAGTGAAACCCTAATTGAGGGTGCATCCATATGGAGCCCTAGTTGAGGGTGATTTCATGAGAAACCATAATTGGGAATGCATCCCTAATTGCTTATAGGACCAATGACTTGGTACCCTATGTTAATCATAGTTGTATGCATATGATTGAAGGGTTGATGTGACCTAATCAAGTTGAAAGGATCAAATAATAGAATTCATATATAAATATGATTCATGTGATGATCCTATGTAGCACAACCGTGCAAGGCAGCATGGCCGTGGTGACTTTACTCAGCACGACCATGCAAGGTAGCACGGCCGTGGTAGCTTTACTTTGCACGACCGTGCAAGGTAGCACGGCCGTGGTGGTCTATGCTTGACTTAGAGCTGAATTGAAAGTGACCTAACATGGTCGTTTTGTTAATTCTCAACTTAAGGATGAGAGAGATACTCATACCTTGTGATGATAATCATTTAATGATAATTGATGAGAATAAATAAGTATGAGTGAATACTTATGGTATAAATGTTGGCTCCTAGATGTGGGGAGCAATGAACTAGGGTTTGATCATTGATAATATGATCTTGAAAACCTAAATGGTTAATAATGGAAAACCCTATTCTTAATGAAGGGTAATGATATGTGAGAGAAAGCCCTAATTGATGGTAAACCCTAACCCTGGTAAGGGAATAGTGGTGTTACCCTGTATTGCATGATGTGTTGTAAACCTGATAAGTCTATTATCATGTGTGACAATCATGCAGGTTTCATGAGTTGATGATCATAGCCAGGTATGAGCTATGATGTTTATTTGATAACAATTGATTGGCCATATGTGCCATTATGTTTTTGTTACTGAGAAAGAAGTAACAAGATGAGTTGGGCTTGTAAGCCTTTGTTTTAAGTTGTTGCCTAGTGAGAGGTGACAAGATGTGAATGGCCTTGTGTGCCATGTGAATAAAGTTGTTGCCTAGTGAGAGGTGACAAGATGTGAATGGCCTTGTGCGCCATGTGAATAAAGTTGTTGCCTAGTGAGAGGTGACAAGATGTGAATGGTTTTGTGAGCCATGTGAATAAAGTTGTTGCCTAGTGAAAGGTGACAAGATGTATAGTGTTCTGATGAGCCATGTGTGATGGAAACCCAAATCCTGATAAAGGATTAAGGGTAATACCCTTGAATTATTAATACATTGTTTTTGCATGGTATTGATAGATAATTGATGTACTGCTATTATATGTGCTAACCATGCAGGTATTATGAGATGATGAGCATATCCAGGTATGAGCTATGATGTATTATTAGTTTGAATTGTTAATTGGGCCTTGTGTGCCATAATATACCTTGTGCCTGGTAAGAGGTGGTAAGAGAATTAATGTGCATCAAGTGCCATGATGGATGCTTGTGTAGCAAGTATCATACTTACCTTGGTCAAATGACCTAAAGGTGTTAGTTACCTGAGAAAGAGGTAATAGTGCTCAAGTGATGAACAAAGGGTTTGAATACCCAGGATTTCATGGTTATGGTATTGAAATTGAGAATGGATGAGAAGCCCCAGTGTTGAAATGAGGGATTAAGATCCCAACACCTTGTGAAAAGAGTATGGCTACGGGCCATGACTCCACAATGATAATGCCAGGCTTTAGTCATATGATCTAAGCCTGAAGAGAGTTAATGCAGTGATAATGATTCTGTAGTTTGAATAGATGTTATACATGTTCTTCATATTCATTAAAGGAATAGTAACATGTTTATTCTATCAAGTTACAGTTGTAATGCTTTTGATAAAGAATAATGATTTAATCTGTTAGACATCAAAATATCTACTGTCAAATAAATATGATTTCCCTATTCACATTTATCTTATTAAGTTGCAATAATAATATTTTTGGCGGAGAGTTATATCTCTCGATGGGGCAATTTTTATAATTGTCTCACCCCCGTGGGAACCACATTTTTAGGTGGACGCGGACGAGGAGACAGGAATCCTTCAGGAGGTGAAGGACATCAGTAGTAGCAGGGACAGCAGTAAAGTCTCAAGTGGAGACATTGACTATCATGTCATGTTCAGATGTATATAGAAGTCCTATGTGTCGTCTCTGTACTCTCAGGTCCTTGGAGTAGTAGTTAATGATTTCGATATTTTGGCTTAGTGCCTCGAGGGTTTTATACTACCTGTGTACAGTTAAGACAGAGTAGTTAATGTTTGTATTCCTTGAGAAGCAAAAGTACATGAGATGTATATATATGAACCAGGATGTAAAGTTTTACTTTGGTTCTGAATGAAAGAGTTTTCCTATGAATGGATCCCTTTGCAAAAAGTTTTAATTTTTAGTGATTTTCGCTAATCCGCTGCTTGATGAACGCTACCGCATTAGTTAATCTTGTTTTCGCGAGACGGTTGTCACAATTTAGTGGTATCAGAGCTCTAGGTTCGCTGAGTCTACAGAGACATAGGACTAAGTTGTTGAGTCTGTGTTAGTGTCCTCCAGTATACCCTATAATGATTTCTGCTTGTGTAGAAAAAGGGTAAAGTTTAAAATGACTGGAGAACACAAGAAACACATTGCTGAGGGCAATGTTGTTGCACCAAGAAGAGGTGCAAGGGATCAGACGAGAATAGTATGAGTGCCTGAGAATCCCCATTAAGACCTGATCAGGATAGAGAATCCTATGATCATGCTCTTATTGGGCAGATTAGGGCAACAGTAATGCATATAGTGGACTGGATACTAGCCTTACAACCTAGATTATCAGTCCTTAATACAGAAAGTTTGAGCTTTAAAAGAGTTCCTAAATGACTTAGTCATGTTGGAACAAGGGAAAATCGTGTGTGTATAATGATATGAAAAGCAAGGAATATGATAGCATGTAAGTGCATACTACCTAATCTCAATACTTATATACTCTGGCCAGGTATATGATCATTGAAGATAAGGCAAGTATGAAACTCTTAGATTGTTATCTTTTTGATTGCTCTGATCAAGTAGTCATTCTGAGACAATCTAATGAGTATCATGAAATAAGAAATATTGAATCAATAAAGGAAGATGCTTTGTGCAATTCCAATAAAGGAAGATGCTCTGTGCAATTCCAATAAAGGAAGATGCTTTGTGCAATTCCAATAAAGGAAGATGCTTTGTGCAATTCCAATAAAGGAAGATGCTTTGTGCAATTCCAATAAAGGAAGATGCTTTGTGCAATTCCAATAAAGGAAGATGCTTTGTGCAATTCCAATAAAGGAAGATGCTTTGTGCAATTCCAATAAAGGAAGATGCTTTGTGCAATTCCAATAAAGGAAGATGCTTTGTGCAATTCCAACCCTAAACAAAAAGGGAAGAGCTATGTGTCATTCCCAATCAAAAAGGGAAAGCTATGTGTCATCCCCAACAAAAAGGGAAGAGCTATGTGTCATTCCCAATCAAAAAGGGAAAGCTATGTGTCATCCCCAACAAAAAGGGAAGAGCTATGTGTCATTCCCAATCAAAAAGGGAAAGCTATGTGTCATTCCCAATCAAAAAGGGAAAGCTATGTGTCATTCCCAATAAAAAAGGGAAGAACTATGTGTCATTCCCAATCAAAAAGGGAAAGCTATGTGTCATCCCCAACAAAAAGGGAAGAGCTATGTGTCATTCCCAATCAAAAAGGGAAAGCTATGTGTCATCCCCAACAAAAAGGGAAGAGCTATGTGTCATTCCCAATCAAAAAGGGAAAGCTATGTGTCATCCCCAACAAAAAGGGAAGAGCTATGTGTCATTCCCAATCAAAAAGGGAAGAGCTATGTGTCATTCCCAATCAAAAATGGAAAGCTATGTGTCATCCCCAACAAAAAGGGAAGAGCTATGTGTCATTCCCAATCAAAAAGGGAAAATCTATGTGGCATTTCCAACTAATAAGAAGAACTATGTGAACAATCCCAATTACATAGAGTTTGTTAAAGGATTACTGAGTAAATTATCTCTGTTAGATATATATGTTTCTCTTTTGGTATATATTCTTGAGTAATGATTGAAGTATGTTCTTTTATGTTTCTTCCTTTCAATAATATGGACATCATATGTTAGGGGTTTATGCTCTGCATAAACATTGATGAGGTTGAGCTAATGAAAGGATCTTTGTGTGGAATCACAGAGTTCAGGATATCTCCATGATATTAAGATGATATGTGGAGACTTGAGGGCATGATTAATGAACAATATGTTCCTCCTTTTCCTGGGATTTTGAGGACGAAATCCTTATTAGGGGTTTATAATTTGTAACATCCCTGACCTAGGTTCTGAATTAACCCTAGATTGTTTTGCTTAAAAAGGTTAAGAAGATTCTTAATCTTATCTTATGAAAAGTAATTAGGGCTCATGAGAAACTTATGTTTCAATTTTGGTCATGTTTGAACAATGTTGAAGCAATGTTTGCTTATTTTGGACCAAAGTGCAAATTACCCAAGTTGAGGGGTTAAATTGCAAATGTTGCATGGTAAGATGTTCCTCTGATGTTGAGACATTATAAGAATGAATATGATGTAGTGGTATGGCTTTCACAAGCTCGGGCACCAAGATTAAGCTTGTAAAGCAGTGTTGTGCATTAAAACCTAGTTTTGGTGAAAAGTGCAATTTACCCAAAACCTAGGGTTCAATATGCAAATTACCACTTCAATAAGGTCCCTAATGTTTCTTGGAAACATGTAGAGCAAATAAAATGAGATGGGTGCCTCATTTGAATTAAGTTGGAGGAGAGAGAATCTTGATATTAAAATAATCAAGATTAATGCCTAATTGAAACCCTAATTTGATTTAGGGCAAAAATGAATAAAAATAATTGAAGGGCTTTCAACCAAAATGTTTTGGGTTGATTTTGAATAAGGATGAACGTTCCTTTGCCAAGATAAGGAACGAAAATATCCTAAGTAGGTGAAATTCCACTCACCTTATTATAAGAAAAAGAAAACCCACTCACATATGGATATTAATATAATAAGCATTAAGGTGCTTAATTTGATTTTCTTTAAATCAAGGATAATGAAGGAGAATTAAAGGCAAAGGAAGGTGACTCGTCCTTAAGGGATTTGAGGGGGAAGAGGCGGCCATATTTTTGGAATTTAATGCATTTTAATAATGCATTTTCTCTCTCATCAATTTCCTTATAAAAGTGCCTTTTTCAAGCCAAATGAAAGGCTATTTCGGATTTTCTTCTTTCCCTTGCTTGAAAAACCGACCAAGGAGCTAGGTAGGAGCAGGGAGCACGTCCCCAACCTGTGGGTGAGCCCTTGACCTTCGTTCTCCTTGATTTCATGGTGGAAATCGAAAATAAATTATGGATTCCTTCTTATTTCGATCTCCTCTTCAACCCTAGCCAACTTTTGCAATCAAAAGCTTGAGGACGAGCCTAGGGGGAGTTGCAAGAGCTTCATACACCATTAATGGCGTGAGATTGGAGCTTTGGAGCTCAATTGGAGGCGGGTTTTATAACTCAAACCCTTAAACATTGCTATTGCATCAATTCTCTATGCTTTGTTGATTGATTTCTTCAATTTGATGCACTCTTGTTTCTTGCTGCAATTTCCATCAAGAACGGTTGCTGTTCTTGGTTGTTCGAAGGAAGGGGATGATGAAATCATCCTAGATGCTTATACAAAGAAAATTACCAAGCAAAACCGTTTTGATAGCTACTCCAAATCGTTTTAATTTGATTGGCTATGCGGTTTCAGCAAACCGTTTAAGGGCAAACGGTTTGAGACCGTTTGGGAGCAAACGGTCTCAAGACCATTTGATATGGTTGACCAAGCGTTGACCATTTGGGAATTGTGTTCCTAATTATGTAGGCTGATAACCATCCAAATTTGAGGGATTAACTCCAAAGGAATCGAGAGTTGAAGGCCAATCAATTAGGCAATCGAATTGAATTATGTGCTGATTTTCAACCTGATTAACTTGACCTTCTTGGGCAAACGGTCTCAAGACCGTTTGAGTGCGTTGACCAAGCGTTGACCGTATGAGATTTTTGATCCTAATTATGTTGGCTAATGACTCACCAAGTTTTATGGGTTAACTCCCAAGGAATCGTGAGTTGAATCCTAATCAATTAGGGAAACCTAATTGGATTAAGTGCTGATTTTCAACCTGATCAACTTGACCTGCTTGGGCAAACGGTCTCAAGACCGTTTGAATGCGTTGACCGTATGCGATTTTTGTTCATAATGATGTTGTTTAATGACCCTCCAAATTTGAGGGGTTAATTCCAAAGGGATCATGAGTTGAAGACTAATCAATTAGGCAAACCCTAATTGAAAATAATGCTGAAATTCCAATGAGTTAAGTTGAGATTTTGGGTTGATTAGCCCAAACGGTCTCAAGACCGTTTGGGGATCACCCAAACGGTCTCAAGACCGTTTGGGGATCACCCCAAGACCGTTTGGAGGTCTGGGGTCAAGTATAGTTGACCAATTGAATGTCCAAAGGTACCAAATCATACTGCAACTAAATGCTGATTTGTTGATCAACTCGATAGACCAATCCATGATGCATTTTCACTCGAGTCCAAAGGTTGGATGGGCAAACGGTCTCAAGAACGTTTGGAGCTCATCCAAACGGTCTCAAGACCGTTTGGTGGTCACCCAAGACCGTTTGGAGGTCTAGGGTTGAGTATGGTTAGGTGTTTGAAGGTCTAAAGGTACCAAGCTGTTATACAATGCAATGCTGATTTGGTGATCAATCCAATGATCCAAACCTTAATTGGATGGCTTGGATTTGAGTGATATGATGGGCAAACGGTCTCAAGACCGTTTGGAGGTCATCCAAACGACCTCAAGACCGTTTGGGGTCAGGTCATACCCAACTTGGATGATGGTTCAATGGTTTCAAAGCAACTAGTCTTACATTGATTAGTGTTGTTGAATCATCGATTCCAAACCCTAATTCAATTGAATCAAACTCTAATTGATGACCAATTGAGGGTTAATTAAGGGTCAAATAAGTTGAAGGTTGACCTATTTAAACTCAATTGAAGTATGGGTATAGGTCCAATTGATGATTGGTTCCATGAATCCAATGATTGAAGGAATCAACATTGGAAACCCTAATTCAATTGGATACCTTATGTCATTAAAGGTCCAATGGATCAAACCTTTTTGAAAACCTAATGTGATTAGGTGGGAGATACCTTTAATGGTACTAGTCATTAATGCATAACAAATGCATGGATCCAATACATGATGTAAACCCTAATTGAGGCTGATTTCATGTATAACCCTATTAAGAGGTTGCCTACATGTGAAATCACTAATTAGGATGAATAGTAAACCCTAATTCCTTTGGATAACTTATGTAATGGAGGTCCAATGTGATGATGAATGTACTATTGATCCAATGATGGTTAGTAATGTTAACCAATGAAGGAACAAAGGTTAAAACCCTAATAGTACCTAAGTGATTAGTGTCAATTAAGGGATGAACCCTAATTGCTGATAAGATCAATGACTTGGTACACTATGTAAATCATAGTTGTATGTACTTGATTGAAGGGTTGATATGACCTAATCAAGTTAAGAAGCTGATAGCATGAATTCATACATGAATATGAATCATGTGGTGTATAAGGGTTATGATCCTTAATCAAAGAGATCATGAAACCCTAAACATGAACATAAACCCTAATTGACAGGGTTATTGAATTCAACCCTAGTTGAGGGTGATTCCATGTGAAACCCTAGTTGAGGGTGATTCCATGTGAAACCCTAGTTGAGGGTGATTCAATGTGAAACCCTAGTTGAGGGTGATTCCATGTGAAACCCTAGTTGAGGGTGATTCCATGTGAAGCCCTAGTTGAGGGTGATTCCATATGAAACCCTAGTTGAGGGTGATTCAATGTGAAACCCTAGTTGAGGGTGATTCCATGTGAAACCCTAGTCGAGGGTGATTCCATGTGAAACCCTAGTTGAGGGTGATTCAATGTGAAACCCTAGTTGGGGGTGATTCCATGTGAAACCCTAGTTGAGGGTGATTCCAAGTGAAACCCTAATTGAGGGTGCATCCATGTGGAACCCTAGTTGAGGGTGATTTCATGAGAAACCCTAATTGGGAATGCATCCCTAATTGCTTATAGGACCAATGACTTGGTACCCTATGTTAATCATAGTTGTATGCATATGATTGAAGGGTTGATGTGACCTAATCAAGTTGAAAGGATCAAATAATAGAATTCATATATAAATATGATTCATGTGATGATCCTATGTAGCACAACTGTGCAAGGCAGCACGGTCGTGGCGACTTTACTCAGCACGACCGTGCAAGGTAGCACGGCCGTGGTAGCTTTACTTTGCACGACCGTGCAAGGTAGCACGGCCGTGGTGGTCTATGCTTGACTTAGAGCTGAATTGAAAGTGACCTAACATGGTCGTTTTGTTAATTCTCAACTTAAGGATGAGAGAGATACTCATACCTTGTGATGATAATCATTTAATGATAATTGATGAGAATAAATAAGTATGAGTGAATACTTATGGTATAAATGTTGGCTCCTAGATGTGGGGAGCAATGAACTAGGGTTTGATCATTGATAATATGATCTTGAAAACCTAAATGGTTAATAATGGAAAACCCTATTCTTAATGAAGGGTAATGATATGTGAGAGAAAGCCCTAATTGATGGTAAACCCTAACCCTGGTAAGGGAATAGTGGTGTTACCCTGTATTGCATGATGTGTTGTAAACTTGATAAGTCTATTATCATGTGTGACAATCATGCAGGTTTCATGAGTTGATGATCATAGCCAGGTATGAGCTATGATGTTTATTTGATAAGAATTGATTGGCCATATGTGCCATTATGTTTTTGTTATTGAGAAAGAAGTAACAAGATGAGTTGGGCTTATAAGCCTTTGTTTTAAGTTGTTGCCTAGTGAGAGGTGACAAGATGTGAATGGCCTTGTGTGCCATGTGAATAAAGTTGTTGCCTAGTGAGAGGTGACAAGATGTGAATGGCCTTGTGCGCCATGTGAATAAAGTTGTTGCCTAGTGAGAGGTGACAAGATGTGAACGGTTTTGTGAGCCATGTGAATAAAGTTGTTGCCTAGTGAAAGGTGACAAGATGTATAGTGTTCTGATGAGCCATGTGTGATGGAAACCCAAATCCTGATAAAGGATTAAGGGTAATACCCTTGAATTATTAATACATTATTTTTGCATGGTATTGATAGATAATTGATGTACTTCTATTATATGTGCTAACCATGCAGGTATTATGAGATGATGAGCATAGCCAGGTATGAGCTATGATGTATTATTAGTTTGAATTGTTAATTGGGCCTTGTGTGCCATAATATACCTTATGCCTGGTAAGAGGTGGCAAGAGAATTAATGTGCATCAAGTGCCATGATGGATGCTTGTGTAGCAAGTATCATACTTACCTTGGTCAAATGACCTAAAGGTGTTAGTTACCTGAGAAAGAGGTAATAGTGCTCAAGTGATGAACAAAGGGTTTGAATACCCAGGATTTCATGGTTATGGTATTGAAATTGAGAATGGATGAGAAGCCCCAGTGTTGAAATGAGGGATTAAGATCCCAACACCTTGTGAAAAGAGTATGGCTACGGGCCATGACTCCACAATGATAATGCCAGGCTTTAGTCATATGATCTAAGCCTGAAGAGAGTTAATGCAGTGATAATGATTCTGTAGTTTGAATAGATGTTATACATGTTCTTCATATTCATTAAAGGAATAGTAACATGTTTATTCTATCAAGTTACAGTTGCAATGCTTTTGATATAGAATAATGATTTAATCTGTTAGACATCAAAATATCTGCTGTCAAATAAATATGATTTCCCTATTCACATTTATCTTATTAAGTTGCAATAATAATGTTTCTGGCGGAGAGTTATATCTCTCGCTGGGGCAATTTTTATAATTGTCTCACCCCCGTGGGAACCACATTTTTAGGTGGACGCAGACGAGGAGACAGGAATCCTTCAGGAGGTGAAGGACATCAGCAGTAGCAGGGACAGCAGTAAAGTCTCAAGTGGAGACATTGACTGTCATGTCATGTTCAGATGTATATAGAAGTCCTATGTGTCGTCTCTGTACTCTCAGGTCCTTGGAGTAGTAGTTAATGATTTTGAGATTTTGGCTTAGTGCCTCGAGGGTTTTATACTACCTGTGTACAGTTAAGACAGAGTAGTTAATGTTTGTATTCCTCGAGAAGCAAAAGTACATGAGATGTATATATATGAACCATGATGTAAAGTTTTACTTTGGTTCTGTATGAAAGAGTTTTCCTATGAATGGATCCCTTTGCAAAAAGTTTTAATTTTTAGTGATTTTCGCTAATCCGCTGCTTGATGAACGCTTCCGCATTAGTTAATCTTGTTTTCGCGAGACGGTCGTCACAGTTCTATCCTTCGAACAAACTCCACAAATGTAGCAAAACTCTCCTGATTCTCCAAAGTAGCAGCTGGGGTAGAAAACTCAACATTCAACCCCTTCTCAAAATGACGAACCCTCTCATCTTCTGTTGTAGCCATGTGAGGACAGAACCTCAACAACTCCATAAACCTTGCCTCATACTCATTGATCATCATGGACCCCTATCAAATCCTATCAAACTAGTTGATCTTCTCATCCATATACATCCAAGGAAAGTACTAACTTACAAACTCTCATCAAAACTCCTCCCAACTAACCACAACACCAGGTCTCTTCTCCTCCTCTATGGCCCACTAATTGACAACACTCCCTCTCAGGAGGTGCACCACATGCTTCACCTTATCCTCTTTAGGGATACTCAAGATCTTGAAAGCCTTCTCAAGCTTTATCAACCACAGATACGCATCTACCGGGTCATCTGTTCCAGCATACTCAACCTCCCCAACACAGAAAAGGTGCTCGAAAGTCTTCCCAGTACCTAAAGACTCAGCATGGGGAACATGTGCCCTAGGATGAGGTACAAGTATCCTATCCGCCATATGAGTCATTGTTTCCATAAACATCCCAAAAAGTGATTGAAAGGCAAGGTTTTCTATCATGGTA